>VZUI01048785.1:0-82002 GCA_013401135.1 Cettia cetti | reverse complement strand
ATTACTATTACTATTACTATTACTATTACTATTACTATTACTATTACTATTACTATTACTATTACTATTACTATTATTATTTCCATCTCTTTTTTTCAATTTGCTGAATCTTCCTTGAGATTTTCAGCTCTCTCTTAACTGTGCTGGAGTTTTGCCTTTGGTTACAGTGGTTCTGTGGAGGGGACACAGGAGAGGAGCAGCTGCCCACGTGGCACAGGTCACTCCTGTTCAGTGTCACCTTGCTGGGCTCCTTGGTGACATCACTGCCACAGCCAAGGACCTGGGCACAAGGAGGAGAATTATTCTTTGTTGCTATCTGTTCTTCAGAGTCCTTGAGCTGAGGCACTGGGTGTTTTAGTGGCACATGCAGGAGTAGTGCTGGCAGAAGATGCATTTGGCCTGAATTTCCTGTTCCCTACACTTTTGTCAGTGAAGTTAGTGATGACGTGTCTACAGTTCACATAATAACTGAGGTCATGATTGTATTCTGTGTTCTAGGTCACTGTAGATTATTGTGCTGAGCAAAAAGGTCAAGATTTGGGAACTCCATGAAACCAATCCTGGCTAATACAGACAGATTTTGTAAGCCTGTCACCACAGAGAAGTGTGCCCATCTGCAAAATGGAAATGACTGTTCTGTTTTGCAAGGGAGATGGCAGTTGGTTATGCTGTTATCAAAATATATATAGTATGTGTTATAAATAAATACGTGTTAAAATTCCACTTCTGATCTGTGTGAATGGAAGGAGTAAAAGTTATGTGTGCTTGCAACTCAGTCTAGGAGGAGATGCTGCATGATATGTGTTGATGTCAGGCTAGTTACTGAGTCACAGTAATTTCAAAGGAGAGCTGTACCTGAGTGCAGCCCAGCCTGTACACGGCCCAGGAGCTGCCCCAGGAATTGTGAACCAAGGTGGGACTTCACAGCTCCAGAGGAAACCAAAAGGTGCCACAGGTGCCCTTCCACAGGTAGCTCTCCTTTTCCATGGTGTCAGCACACCAGTAAATGGAATGTTGGAGCTGGCAATGTTAAACACAAGTTTTATGAACAGTTGCTATGGTAATTGGCAAATCTTCATAAATCATTTGAAAAGGTCCCCTTTGTCTGTGGGGTTTGCTGCTGGTGCACTGGAAAATGGAGTGGTTTTTCTGACAGGGTTCCCAAACCCTGGAGTGCTCCCTGGGAGTTGTGTTTGATGAGTTCAGCATTCACAGGCCGGGTATGCTGCTATTGCATCCTCCTTCCTGGTTGCCTGCTACAAATCACGCTGCAGAATCTCTCCTTTTTCAGTTGTCTTTACTGGAGATTTGCCTTTCCAACAGTAAGCAGAAAGCTAAAAAAGGGCAGAAATTTCAGATTGCCCCTTTATTTTTGTTTACTGTTCACCCCGAAGTGCTTTGTGCTGCTGCAGCCTTTGAAGTGCAGCCCTGCTGGGCGCGGTGCTGTCCCTGGCGGGTTCGGCGCTGCTGGGAGCGGCTGCTGCGCCCGCGGGGCTCTGGGCAATCTCACTGCAGAGCGCTTCCCTTCCTTTGCTTAACCTCTGACCTGGGAAAACAAGAGTTAATCAAAACTTCTGAGGTAGCTAAGAGGAAGGGGAAGTGTTTGGTTACAAATTAAATATGAGCAAGTCATAAGCCATAAATCTTCAGTAGTGCTACCAGTTGTGCTACTTAAGCTCCACGCGGTACAGAGAATTTTGGGTTATAAACTCAGCCTGTGTTTCTTTGGAGGGGTGTTTAAAGGCTGCCTTGAGGATTTGCTTTCTATAAGAAGAAAAATCCACATTGTTTTCCTTTTTCCTTTTGGCAGACATCTAGAAACAAATTCAGATAACCGTATTTCTTGGGGGATTTTTAAGATTTTTTTCAACTTTAACTGATCACAGTTTGGTCTAATAAAAGCAGAACTGTTTTATTCTCGAGTAGTCAACACATGGATTAAGTGATGAAGTAGGAGTATTGAAGATGGCAGGATAAATTAGCTTTCTAATGCATCCAGAAATTTTGGGATGAGAGAGATCCTGAATTGTGTGGTGACAATGGAGGGGGGTGAAAACTGAAGTGAGATTGTCTGCATGATTTGCACAACTTTGTGGTGGGTTTGTCTTCGTTTGTCTTGCCCCCTCTTGAGCAAGAGCCACACAGATCCCCATGTGTTGTGGAGGGATGAGTTCTGCTTCAAATACCAGCTCATTTCCTCAGATTCCAAACTGTGACACTGTTCTGAAAATGGGACGTTATTCTCTAAATAGAAAAAGAAGCAGTTATGATGAGATGCTAACCCATCATTTGGAAAACGAGGAGGAGTGAATGTTAAAAAAAGGACAATAGGTTCATCAGAGGATACTGGGGAAGAGGAGGGAATGCCAGGGAGTCAGAAGTGTAGCAGAAATGGGGCTGTGCCTGTTTCTGTGGGGGGGCTGCTGGTGTTTTGACATTGTGTGAATATGAGACATATCTGGGCTATTTTTATTGCAATCGCAGAGGTTCTTTCCTAGGTGCCAAGTAAAAAAATTTAAAATTGGTGCTGAGTAAAAAATGTACAAGACATGATACACAGACATTAGAAGCACAGTAATGGTCTTAAGGATTCTCATTGTAACTCTGGAAATGTATTTTCCTGGCCAGGTCCCTGAGAGATTAGGTAGAACTTTTAATGGTGCCCCCGTGGAAGCAGCTTTGGTTTCCCACTGCCAGGGAGCTTTTTGCCTTCCTGCTTTTCTGTCTTCTCAAACTTTTGATAGATGCCTTGCACGGATTTGTTTACCAGGTTCTTAATCTCTACTTAGCAGATATGTTTGGAGAGGATTTCTTGTTACTCCCGTAATGGCTTTTAACTCTGCTGAAGTTTATTTAACTAAACAGAAAGAAAGAAACTTATCTTCTACCTAATCCTTCCAGATTGTTTACAATATAATGTCAAACTTAAATGCTGCTTAAAGTGGTAATTGTCTGTCTTTCTGCTCTATTCGAATACACACTTTGTAAAGATGTTTAGAGCATATTAATTTAAACGATAATACTGTCATATAACATGAAAAGTTAAGTTGCTTATCAGTATATTTTGATAAGCTACTTACATTTTACAGTAGCATTTGCAGGCTTCAAACAAACGCTAATGATGGAGTGCCAGTCACTTTGTCTGTCTCATAGAGAGCTTCTCACCTCATTTATCACCGGAGCTGCACAGCCAGGGACCACAGGGCACTCCATTCCTTACAGCTGTCAGGATGTAGTCATATTTTATAAAAACTTTAAATCCTGTCTAACTATATCAAAATAGAATACATTTGCTTCAAAAAGCAGCTGTGATTAAAGAGCATCAGGGAGTGCATCTCTGACTGGTTTTGCATTTGCCACAGCCGAGGGAAATTCCTCACTGGTGTTGGGAGAGGGATTGAAATAAAGAACTGTGCCATGAAAACAGGGCACAGAATCCTACCAAAGCTGCAGTGAAAAGGAACATCCTCACTTTTTGGAATGGGGATGTAAAGTAAACTAAAAAGATGTGATTTTTATGCATGTTTCCCTTTTAATTTTGTTTCTTATTCTCTTTTTGGAAGTTGCATGCATGTACTGAAGGTGCAGTTTCTGTTTGACTGAAGCAAGGGCCAGGCTAAAGACCATGATGGAATGAGATTTTAAAACAAAAACTGAGATACTAATTATTCAGTTTTAAAAGTCCACTTGCGTGAGGATTCAAAACCAAAATAACTGTCTTTTCTTTTTTTTTTCCTTTTTTTTCAGTTACCTCCCATGGTTTGAAGTCTTTTATAAACTACTCAATGTCTTGGCAGATTATTCAGCAAAAGGACAGGTATTATTCTAAAATACTGATCCTCCTTTTCCTATCCCAATAGCAAATGAGTGAGGGTGAGAGGATGAAAGAAGCTGTTTGAAGAAGTGCTTCTATCTGAGATGACCATATGAATTATTAATCTCTATGGTGCAGTGATACAGATCATATTCAGCTTGGAAAGTGCCCCTGAAAAATAAATACACATTTAATTATCTTTTTGGAAAAGATAAAGTGCAAGACTGTGGCTGTGGATCCTACCCAAGTCCCTGCAGTCACCCATGCTGGCCTTCCTGACTTCCTGAGCTGTGTTCAGCCAGTTCTGTCATCCTGCAGTTCCCCTATTGCAGAGTCCCATCAGTCTCTTCTGCCAGGTGTCTGATCCAAGCTTCTTGTGGGCAGTAAAAGTAGAACTGATCTTACAAATGCAAAGTGTTTACCCACCCCTCTGGCCTCCCCTGCCCTTCTGCCTCAGAGTTTACCTGGTGACAGCAGCACTTACTCAGTATTCCTGGTTTATTCTCCTTCTCATTTCAGGATAGTCAGAGGAGTGAGCTCCTGGAAACATTTCATAAACTTACCATCCCTGAGCCAGGAACCTCTGTTCATCTTGGAGTGGTAAGTGTGGGGGGAGTTGTAAACGAAGGTGTTTAATATTCATTCCATGTCACAGTAGAGGAATGTCACAAGCAATTCTCCCTCCTGGAGCTTGTACACAGGTGTTGTTTTCCTGTGAGGAGCTGTGAAATTCCCTTCTCACAACTGGGGCCCTCTGTGTCCCTGTCCCTAACCTCAGATGTCTTTGAAATGCAGTTATTGGAGGAGGGCTGTGTGTATTCCCCTGGGAGTGTCTCACCATACCCTCGGTGACCTGCGAGCACCGAGCACCAGGGGATATTGATTGCCCACACTTCTGCACAGCTCCTGGCCCTGGGAGTCTGAAGGGGGAGCAGGCACTTACCTGTCACAGCAGCCTTGGGAGTATTAACTGCTCATCACATTTTCTGGTTCCTTGTCCTCTTCCTTCCCCCGCCTCAAAAAACCTCACGCAAAAAAGAATTTGTTTCATTTTTGTATTTTGTGAGAAAATCAAGCGAAGCACACTGACAGTATAAATGTGGGATTTTACTGATGGGATTGTATTTTGAATTTAGTCTTTTGGGGTTTTTGTCTTCAGTTTTGCAGCACAGCCTTTTGCTCCAGGCTGTGGTGAGCTCTGCTGATGCCAGCAGAGAGTTCATGGGGACCCCCCTGGGAAGTGTCCCTGGCATTCCCTTTACTCCTTCTAAAGCACTCTCTGGCAAGAAGCTACTCATACCCCTTGCTCCTGCCAAGGCTGGCAGTGCCCAGGGAGCAGCTGTGTGGCCCTGCTGGTCCCAGCTGGCCCTGGACATGTCCCCAGCCCCTGGAAGATTCCTCTTGAGGAGCAGCATTTCTCTTTAGGGGATGAGCTGTCTCCCAAGGCCAGGGGCAGGGGGGATATTCCAGTTCTTTCATACCAGTGGTTCCAAGGAATGCTGCCTGTCTCCCCTTGTCTCAGACATTTCATGGGTGATGGAGCAAGAAAGGATAGAAAAAGCAGCCCAGGGACTGTGTCTTTCTGATTTTATTTTGGCTGTTTCTGAGTCCATTGCGGGGTCAGAGCGAGGTTCCTCTGTGTGACACAGCTCTGAGTGCTGTTCCCCTGCCTTGGCATTTTCTCTTTGCAACCAAACCAAACCAGTGATGCATCAGAAAGCAAAACTTGTGTTTCTCATTTAGTGTCTCCATTCAGTGGAGCTGTGGTCCCTGCCTGCTCTTTCAGGTTACAGCCTGATCAGGAAGCACTGAAGTGGCTGGGATTTGTGTGCAAGAGAATTGTGCCAATTGTGGAGCTGTGCCAAGGATGGAACAGCCTTTAAGGCTTTAGCCAGTAATTAATAAGTAGCCCTAAGACAAATCGTGAAAATATTAAAAATTACATGAATTACAAGTCACATTCTCTGCCTTCCAAAGCCCTGACCAAGGATCATGCAAGTCATCCGTGGTCAGAATGGGAGCTGGAGAGGATCTGGGCTCCTGGAATGCAGACAATTAAAAACATTGAACAATATAATGGATTATGAAAATATGAGAGCAATATGGTCTTTCAAAATATGCTTTTAGGGTGTATAAAAGTGACCTAGAACTTTCCAGTATTTCTTAGGTAAGCAGGCATTGAACCTTAGGAAGCATTTCCCAGAACATTTCCCTAACTTCCCCGTTGGCTGGAAGGAACCTCTCTGCTGCTGCGAGTCAGAGAAGGCCCAGCCTGCTGCTGCTCCCTGGCATTCCCTTGGAAGTCCATCCTGCTGTGGGCTGGGGAATGAGAGCTTGAATTACAGCCTGCCTTGGAGTTTCCTTGGCATCTGTCACAGCCCCTGTGAGCAGCACACACACAGCTGTCTATAGCAGCAGCTCTGAAGAACAAAAACATGGAATATAACTTTTCAGGAGCATTTGATACTTTCTATCTTACTGCATTTCCTATTGCTCCTGTGATCTGGGAACCCAGCCTGTGGAATCCAGGACAGAGAGCTCAGGCTGGTAGTTGGTAATGAGTGTTCTGTCATTTTTACTTAGCTGAGAAACTGCTGTTACTGCTGATACCAATATCAAGCAATAAATTTAGATTGCTTTCGACATTATTGAAATAATCAATATTTACTCTTTTTGTAGCACTCTTACTTTACCGTGCCTGACACCAGAGAGCTTCCCAGTATACCTGAAAATGTGAGTATTTGGGAGGACCCTACACTTTAGTGTTTCCATTTTCATGTCAGCACCTACATAGATGGCAAATATTGCTCTGTTTGAGATAGGTTTTATTCTGTAAAATACTGAGCATTCAGGAGCTGACAGTGTGCATGTGTGATTGGACAGATTGACGTGGGTAAAACAGCAGCTCTGCTAATCCTTCACCTTCCCTCTGGAAGAATGACCTGAGAGAGCAGGGAACATGCTCTGCTTGCTCCATGGCTCCTGAGAATGCCAAGCACACCTGGGCTCTTTAGAGCCACTTTCTGGGAGACTCTTTAAGCCTTGCACAGTCGTGTGTGTTCCAGCCTGGCTCAGCTCTCCAGCCAGATGATAAGTCTGCGGGAAGACAATGCTGGCATTTGCTTCTCTTAAATACTCTTTAATGTGCTCCTGCTCTGTCTCAGCCAAACTCCTGTGCCTGACATCTCAGTTTTCTTTCCCAAGCATTTTGCGGTCGGTCTCAGCATCATATTCTTCAGCTGATGGCATGAAAGAAAAAAGGGAATCATCAAGACATTCCATCTCATTTGTGGGTGATTTGTATAGCAGATAGCATTCAGGGCTTTTTGTTTGCTTTTCAAAACACTGTTGCTGGTTTTTCTGTGATGCAGATTCTTCATACTGACACATATTCTGACAGGAAATTTAATAGATGTGCTCTTTCTTCTGAGGTGCTTTATTTTTGTACAAATATGATACGCTGGGTGTAATTCAGGAATCAATTCCTGAGTGTAAACCAGCCATCAAATCTTGTTCTAATTCACAAACTCATAAAATCCCAGAATGGTTTGATTGGGAAGGACCTTAAAGCCCATGCAGTGCCACCCCATGCCATGGGCAGCAACACCTTCCACTATCCCAGGATTGTGTCATTTCTTAGGAGGTTTTTGTCTAACTGTTGAGGCAGCTTTCCTGTGGAAGTGGAGCATATTAGGGAATAATACAAGGAGATTAAATGGGCATAAGTCTACTGTATTTTAATCAATTGACCTGATTTATTAAAAATGCCACATATCTTACCAGGAATTGCATTTAAAACCCATATTAGCAAAAGTTTTAGTGATGCCAAACTTGAACGTTGGATGTGATGATGAATGGAGAGCTGCAGGGAGCTCTGTTTGGAATGTTAACAAACCTCTTGGAATTACCTGACTTTGTGTCAGATCAACGTGTTTGATGAGTCACAGAGCCAGTTAGCATGGGCACTTTTCTGAAACAGCAACTCATTCCCTGCTTCAGGAGATGTGAGTTGTGTGATGGATACGTAAATACAGAGTGACTTCAAAAATAAATGGGGTTGGTTGCAGGAAATACAGTGCAAACTGAAATTCCTGGCACTAGCTGTTGTGTTGCAGAAGTAGCAGGTAAGTTAACAGGCTGAAAGGATGGCATTTCTTGGGGATGGTATCCTGTGTATTTTTGTATCACTTGGTCCATCTTCCTCTTTAGGTGATGGTGGAAGAGAAGTAGGTGATTTTTAATCTCAAAAGTCAGTGCACTCAGTGTGTGTTTATTGATATCAGATAGCAAATGATCAGATGGATGATTGATCTGGGAATGAACTTTTGAAGGAGTGTGAGGGAGTTTTGAAGCACTCTTGGTGAATTTTGAGAGGAGTGGGGATACCTGTTCTGAAAATCCCCCTTTTTACTGCCCCAAGAATGGTTTAAATCCTAGGAAGCAAAATACATAACAATTACCCTGCAAACTGGAAAGCTTTCATTTGTATTTATTTAACTCATTCATGGTTTTGTCACTTACGAGACATGTCTTTCAAAATACATGTGTAAGTCCCAATTTCAGCTTCAGAGCTGACAGCTTTCTTATAAATACAACTTCGAGGGAACACGTGAATCTCCTCAGTACCAATACATTTCCATGCAGCCCACATGGTTCCCAGGTGTCCTTGGCAAATCTCAGAGAGCAGACAAGACTGAAACCTTATAAATCTTTCCATCTGAAGGTACATTTGTGTGTCATGTCATCACAATAAACTCGATGAAAGAACAATTGCAAATCAAGTCCCCACGTCTATTTTCCTCTTGCAGAGGAGGCTGTTGCCTCACAAACAGATCCGTGTGGAGCAGGGCTGCATCCTTGGGCTGGATGCAGGGATTGTGTGCTGCTTTTGCTATGCCCCTGAGTTGGGTGGCATCAAAGGGAGTTCAGGGTTCCTTAAAAATTCTCTTAATTCCCACTATTAGCAGGAATTGTGTCGTCACGCGCTGTGTTTTGGCGTGGTGGAGGGGTGGGTGAGAGGGGGAAGAAGAGCTGTAGAGAAGACAGCTTATGTTTAGACAAAAATATCATGTTAATCAGCACAGATGGGATGAGAAATACAGAAAAAGTACATGATAGTTTAATAGGTTTTTGGCAAAACGTGTTGGCTTTTTTTTTTCTCCTTTGACTGTACCTGTCTGTGGCTCCAGCTCTGCTGTAACAAAGACCTGAATGATTGTTTTATTTTACATGTTTGAAGCCAACCATAATGAGCTCAGTTTTTATCCCTCTACATACTGGTACCAAAGTCTCCCAAATACAATGCTTAATTTTCCTTCAGTTCTTTGTGTTTGGATGGCAAGCTGGGGAACATATTTTTGCACAGTATGAAACATCTTGGCAGACTTCTCAGGCCAAGTATCTTGGATCTGTCAAAAGTGCTAATAGGCTTTGTTGAGCTTCTTTAAGTTTCTAAATCATATTTACTTTTTGCTTTTCTGCACTTTTTTATTTAAGGATGATTAAGATTGCACTTGAATTCATGACTAATCTAATTTTGCTCTCACATGTGCTTTTTGTATAAGGCTGTCTTTATCCTATAGCAACCCTTTCATGTCTGTAAGAAGCTATTTGGAAACAAATTCCCTAATTCAGCATTTTTGGGTATTACCTTTTCCTCCACCTCTCCCCTTTTCTTTAATTTCTATGTTTTAAGAATTGAAGTGCTCAGAGAGAGAATTCCTTTGCTCCTTCCTCAGCCTTCCCAGGGAAGTGCTCCTGTCTCCCACCCAGGGATGTCCAAGTGCCCCAAGTGAGGGGTTCAGTTCAGACAACTGGGTTTGTGTGTGTGAAATGCCCAGGTGTGTTCCCAGTAGTCAGAATTGTTTTAGCACAGGCTGAGCTCACAACTGAACTTGCTATATTAGAATTGGTCTCTGAGAGCTGCTTTTAGTTTTGGGATGTGGGTTTTTGGTACTTTATCAGGCAGCTTTAAAGTCTCCATAAAAGTGACAGAACATTTTTTCAGAGAAGTACCTTGTATTCAAAAAAGCTCTGTGAAACATCATCACTTTTATTACTTTAAGACCCACCTCCCCAAAACTCTGATGAGAGATACTGCAATTAAAAAGGCCTCTGCCATGAGATGAAATCCTGCTTTCTTTTGTTAAGCCACAAACTGGATGTAGCACAATAAAAGGCTGAAATCTCTTTGGTTTTGTTTTTGTTTTGGTTTTTTTTTTTTTTTTTTTTTGTTAAGGACTCTTGGTTTTGTAATGTCATGAGTCAAAAATGATTTTTCTCTCTCCCCAGAGAAATCTGACAGAGTATTTTGTAGCAGTTGATGTCAACAACATGCTGCATCTCTACGCCAGTATGCTGTACGAGCGCCGCATCCTCATTTGCTGTAGTAAGCTGAGCACTGTAAGTAAAATGCACAAGAATTTGTTCTAATCTCAGTATTTATTTTTTTTTAAATTACAGTCATATGTAGGAAATTAACTGATTATCTCCAGGTCCATCTTTCAACCTCTGTTATGCAGCCCCAGCTCGGTTCTGTGCCTTATGTGAGGATTTCGTGGAACTTCTGTTGGCCCCCATGTTCAAAAGAATTTTTTGGATGCAGGGATTTTTGTGGCTGTTTGGTACATGAATGTTCAAAGACTTATGCCTTAGTAAAATCCTTTATTCAGAATTTACTTGACAGGAAAAAAAAAAGATAAATGACACTGTCAAATGGATGTTCCAGTGACCTCTTCCGGATGGAGCAGAGGAGTGGGCTAAAGTACATTGACCATGCACAGTTTTGCAGTTGTGTTTGATAAGGTTTAGTCTTAATGCTCCTTAGGCTCCATCAAGTGTCTGAGAGATGAAAGCTGCTGAATATTCTAGAGTACTCTCTTCTAAAAATGGCTGGAGATCAAAACAAGCACAGGGCTTGATTCAGTTCAAAGTTTTGTGTTATGCATTTCAAGGTTTAGCAGTCAATAAGATTGTGATTTTCTTTATGAAAGCAAATGCTCCGTGGTCATCGTGTTTGCTCTGTAAATGGCTATTGATTGCTTTCCTTTGTGAGTGCTGAAGATGGTTTAACTAATTTTGGTCTCTAGTGCTGTGGGCTGAGCACTTGAGCAGTCCTGGCTGAAGTACAGCTCCATTTCCATTTCCTGGGGCTGTGGCTGGTGTCTGGCTGTACGACCAGACCTGCCTGGCGCGTGAGATTCAAACTGCTCCGTGGCCTGGTGAGTGCTCTGCAAGGCTGGAGGGATGGCCATAAACCCTCCAAGGGCTGTCTGTCAGCACAGGGCACAGAAATGAGGGGAGTAAGACCTCAGACTTAATCCCAGAATAACTATTACAGTATCATTTTGAAAGGCAAGCAAAAGGAGAATTATAATAGCCTCTGGCACCTAATAACAATTATTAATAATGTTTACAATCAATCCCACATTTAACTGAAAGCATTTAAGTATTATAAAGTTTAATACCGCAAAAAACTTGTAAAATCTTGACTTCTGTATCTGCCACATGTTCTGTGTCCTCACTACCAAAATAAGGAAAATTCCATCCAGGTCTGGTAGTGGAATAAAATGAAGAAGAGCTGTTTATTTCAGCAAACTATGGAATGAAAAGAACAGTAAATGATCAGAGAGGAGGGAAGAAGAGAAGGGCTGCCCAAAGCATTTCAGAGGTTGTGTGGTTGGTTGGTTTAATCTCTTCCTTTGTGACAGAGCCTGGGAAGAGGAATTACTTACCTGTCGCTGTGCCTTCCTTAATGAGCCAGTTCACAAGTGGGGCTGGGTTTTTTTCCTCTCTTTCTGCTATTTCTCTTCCTTTTGCCTCTGTCCAAGATAAAAGCACGTCTGGTTCTTGGGAGGGAGGGGTATTCATACTGTGTGTTCTTAGCTTACAAGTTTCTCTATAAACTGCTGGCAGATTGGAGTGACAGTGTAAGGCAGGTTTGAGGAGCTGGGCTGGAGCCAGCGGTTGCCGCTCGCCGTTCCAGCCCAGGAACATTCTCTGCTCTCAGCCTGCACTTGGCAGTGCCAAGACCTTGTCCCTGGAAAGGAACCAAACCCCCTATTCCCCGAGTGCAGCCAGCCTGGGGGGCTGCTCAGGGGCTGCTGCCTTTGTTTGGAGCTTTTGGCTTTTAGGCACAAAAGTGGAATGGACCTGCTTGCAGTTCGTTTCTGTTAGCGTTGGGAGACACACGTCAGACTTAGGGCTTGAATTTAATAACCAGGTAGGAGAGAGAAAATGAAACTACCCTGGATAGAAAGTCTTTTATGGTGAAATGAGTTCTGTGCTACAATACATGATCTCAAATTCAAATTTTGATTTTAAATATCCTTACATCCTTAAGTTGAATAAGATTTAGAGGTAACTGAACAAAGCTGTGTTTGTTAGGTATTTTACAAACCATGTGTACTGAACCTATGGAGAAATTATAGCTGTTTGCTTGGATTTTGTTCTTCTTCTCTACAAACAGAAATGCAGATAATTTCTCAAAATGTTAGAACAGTTATTCCTGTTAGATTTCATTATATATTCTGTGATCTAACTCCTCAAGAAAAACCAGATATGGACCAAAATGATAAATCTCCTGTGCCTGGCAGAAGCTCACCTGCTGGTGGGAGCATGCTGCTGCAGAAATGAAACCAGAGCTCTTCCTGCATCCAGAATTCTCTTTTCCTTCAGAACCTGCAGCCCGGCCACCCCAAGGTGTTTCCTGGCTGGGAGCAGGGCAGCAGCACACTGGCTCTCATTATAAGGTGTCTTATGTGAAGCTCTGAAATGACTTAAACTTGGGGATTTCAGGGATGTTTCTGTCTGGCTCCATCATCTGGCTCCCACTGAGGTGGGTTTCTTTGCTTGATTTTTGTGTGATTTTTGGAGTTTTAACACAAAGCAAAGAATCCTGTTGTGACACTGATGCTGCTTTGATCCTGGAGCAGAGCTTCCCATGCCACTTCTGCCACTGAGGCTCTGAGGGTGAGGAATTAGAACAACACATGAACAGTTTGATAGCCCACCTGTATTAGAATTAATGTCTTGATTTGTCTTTGCTTAGTTTGATCTTGGATACCTTCAGACCACACAGTCCCTTAAAGTTTGTCTCCTCAGGACTTGTAAGCAGCACTCTCCCTCCTTCCCCCTGCCCAGATGGCATTAAATGCTCAATTTCCTCCGGCCTTCTGAGGGCTGGGAGGATTTGTAGAGAGTTGTGTTCAAAACATCTCTCACAAGTGAAGCTCAGTGTAGGGCTTGTGCTGGGTGTCCCTGGAGATGAAAGGGCACTGAACCGGGAACAGGGTGGATGTCACTCTTCCCTGTCACCTCTGAGTCTGCCTTGGATGTGTCTGTGTGTGAGTGCTCTGATTTATTTCTTTATTTTACTTTCCAAGTGTGTGTGTGCTCATATCCTTTTCTTAGAGTATTTTGCCTATAGCTTTTGCTGAGATTGGCTTATTGAGCATTACCACCTGCTCCATATTAATATCCTTGGTGAATGTGACAAATATCCTGCTTATCTTCTTTTCCAAATTAATAATTATTGTTTGAAATAGGATTGAGAGCAGTAATTTCCTCTGTGAGGATTCTCCCCATGGCTTCACTGGCACTTGCCTTTGCTGTTTCAGTACCTGTCACACCAAAACTCTTCTGCATGATTTTTTAACAATATAACTGAGAAATTAATGGATTAGATGATTAGGTGAAGGGTAATTAGATAAAATTCCCTTTTAAATCATCAAGATTTAATCACTGAGTTTAGTGTACTGTGTTTTTAAGAAATGCATGCCACGGTTTTTTTCAGTTGGTGTTCTAATTTTGAAGCAGTTTTATGATATTTAATGGATGGTGATTTCCAGGTTTAGGGAGATTTGCCTAATCTATTGAACTATTTCTTAGTTCCCTTTGTGGTTTTGTTTCCATGTTTCTGTTGCTTTGTACAATGCTGGGTGTTCTCTGCAGGTTGGATTTGTTGAGTGAATCGTGTTCTCAGCTGTGCACAAATTCAGGCGGATGGCAGCCACGCCTGCTCCCCCCGAGAGCCTTGTTTTTGCCAGCAGTGCCGTGTGTCTTCTAATACAGCATTGATAGGAAAGCAGAATTGATTCTTTACTTTCTTGCTTCCAAGTTTACCATTTGAAGCTTGGGTTTCGTCTCATTTACGTTCTGGTTTCTCTGTGTTTTTCAGTTAACTGCCTGCATCCATGGGTCTGCAGCCATGCTCTACCCGATGTTCTGGCAGCACGTTTACATTCCTGTCCTGCCCCCACATCTCCTGGACTACTGCTGGTAAGGCCCTCTCTGTGTGTGCATTGCCTGGGGGGTGTTCTGTCCCTCAGAGCCACAGCACTGGGCACACAGTGAGCCTGAAGGCCTCTCCTGCTGCAGCTGTTCTGGGGGCCCAGCTGGATAACCAGCAGTGACCGAACTGTGCAGCCTTGAAGGGAGTTTGCTCCTGTGCAATGCTGTGTGTGCCTGTGTGGGGGAACAGCAAGCGGAATCTAAAGAGTTATCTCCTGTGGAAATGAGCCTTCCCTGGCTCCCTGCACAGGAAGGGCAGGTCCCAGTCATTTGCAGTGCCAGCAGGTGCCTTTCCCTGGATAATGGGCTTCTCATGTGTAATTAACACTTGGAGAGGCTGCCCCAGCTCCCCTCAGGTACCTGCTGCTCCAGGGCTCAGCACAGGCTTTGCCTTGCGAAATCAGTTATTCATGGACTTCCTGGCAAAGGCAGGGACAGGGGCCCGCCCAGAGGGTGAAAAAGCAAACCCTGGGGCAGGAGAGAAAGCCACGAGTCACTGAGATCACTGGGGGGATTCTTCCGTGGCCAACACTCGGCCGTGGCAGGAGGGAGCCAGGCTGTGTGCAGAGAATGATTGCAAAATGTACAATGGTTAGGCAGCTCACAAATGCAACAACTGATTTCCTTACCCAGCCAGGAACTTTAATTGGAGAGGTAGCTCCGCACTCTGGCATTGTTTAAGTAAGTCAATTTAGCAACAATTTATGTGCCATAAAATATTTCCCAAAATAGAGTCCACCATCTATTTTGTAACCATGTGAACTTGGAGATGTCATTTCTGCCTGGGAGGACTGAGCAATCAGCTCCCTGCTCCCTGCTTTAAGTCAGTATTTCTGCTTTCTGGGTCTGCCTCTAAAGAGAAATGACCTGAGACTATTTAAAATAGAAGAGTTCCATTTAATTTTAATTACTGCCTGGTTATTTCTTTTGCAAATATAACATAAGAGTGTTAGGAAGCTGAAATGGGAACAAAACTTGAAGCAATGAGAATTTTCCATTCTTATGAATACAGAGTATCTTGTTCATTCAGTTGGCTGTGCTCATTTACTGACTGTGCTGTGATGGTTTGAATCTTCTCCTGCTCTTCTGAAACTCACAGAAGGATAGACTGTGTCACTTGAGATCTTTGGAAGTTTTTTGACAAAAGTATATTCTACCTGTGATTATTTACCTTTTTGCTTCCCATTTCCCTCTTGAAAGGGTTTTCTTAAATTTAATATTTCTGTTCCCCTGCATTCCTCACAGATGTACCTTCCCTCAGAGCTGAAAATGCCATAATGTGTCTCCCAAATGTTTGTTCTCAGGGCACTTGCTCTGTGGTGGGGATGCTGACTCAGTGCTGCTGGCAGATCCTCCATGCATCTGGAGTGACTTCAGTCATCTCATCCTGTCATGTAGAGGACAAAGGGGCAGGAGGGGAAGCAAGGGGAAGAGTGCTATCCTTTATTTTTATTTTTTAATTTTTTAGTTAGGCACCGCTCTTTAATGTATTTTCAGCCCAGCGAAACATTTTGGGTGCAGGAGACTGAAAAACTGTCACTAGATTCCATACCTTAATGCTTGTTCCTTGGAATACAGAGCAACAGAGGAAGTACAGAAGCAGGGCTGCACTGCTGGTGGCTGGTCTGGGGTTGTTTGGTTGAGTTTTGTTTGTTTACAGCACATGCCAGCAGGTGCCAGAAGTCCTGGGTAGTGAGGTGCTGCCACCAAGCATCAACAGTCAGGCACATACAACTATTTGAATTTGGCCAGATCTTGTCCATCTATTTTACTGGGAATTTAAACTTTTGGTAATGTGAAGGAAGCAGTGTATCCATTTTCCTCACTACTTTTCCCACTTTGTTTTCTGTGTGCTGTAAAGCCACTCCCACTGTGTCTGTTTGCTTCCTTCTTGCTCTCAGTGTATGTGTTTAAAACGAGCCCTTAGAAAAGCTCAGCTTTGCTGAGCTGGGACACAGCTGAGTGTGTGCTGAGCCCTAGAGCTTTGTCACTAGAAGAAACAGTACATTTTGAATGTACTGTGATGAAAACAGTCTTTTCTAAGACAGACAGCTCAGCAGCCAACATGAATAAATTCTGAGAGCACCCTGGCACAGCTGCTGAGCAAACGCTTCCATTGGGGCAGTTTGCCCTTTCTCCTGGAGTTTCTTTAACCCCCTTTCTCCCATTCTCTAAATCTGCATGTAGTCAATGTGCTCCTCGAGTAGGTGGAGGCGGAGCTGGAGTCCTCCTGCTGCTGGGAAACAAAGATTCCTGTCCAGGGAGCTCTCAGTGGGCACTGCCATTGAGCCTGGCACACCTGGGCACCCACTAATGCCTCTTGGAGCTGCTCTCCTGGTGTCAGAGCCCAACGTTCTCTGCATTGTTCCAATTTATGCAGTCGAGTTTCTAATTTGCATCAATTACCCCAATAAATTTTGGGTGGAATTGTGTTGCATTTCAATGAGGAATCTGAAGAGAAATCAGGAGACTGCCCCAGAGAAGGAAGCACCAGTGGTGGGAGGCAGCCAGCCCTTAAGTCAATGTTTGTAGAGCAAGACATGAATGTGGTAAATGTGCTCTCATCCATTTTCCTGAACAGTGAGGCAAAATGGTGAAATCCCTGTGTAGCTGCAAATAGGAACCTTTTGGAGATCCTTGGGCTTTTACATTACTTTCCTGGTGAATTGCAGTATATTTTAAGGCTGGGCTTTTTTCACTTAAGAAGAAATGTCCCTCTATTTCACCTGCTTCTCTTCCAATTAGTAGTTGCCCACCTCTTGGGAGCATAATTAAGAGGTCTCTAGTTTGCCTCAGAAAACGAATTAAAGAAATTGTAAAAATGCAACTGTAATAAATGGGTAATATATAGCCATTATGTCCCCAAAATCCATATTCATGCTTATGCATTGCTACTTTAATGATTTGATATTTACCTATATAACTCATTTGATTATAAATAAGGCTGATTGCCTTGGGAGCCAGCATAGCACAAGAGGAGTAATGACCCCTCTCTTTGTTCCAAAAGGCTCATACAGGCACTTTGTTTGAGCAGTAAATACATGTGGTAGAAACTGATACTTCTTAATTTTGCACTTAATGGCTATTGGCTGCCAGCAAACAACTTTGAGTAATTAGTAGTTGTGGCTGTAAGAAGCCCCAGGACTGATGAAGTGTCAAGCAGTGGGGAAGGCTGCTCTGAAGGGCAGTCTTTAATGTGCCAGGGCTCCCCGAAGGATTAAAGGTGGTGCCGAGTGCTTCTGCCCTTTATGCCAGGGATGTGTCTTGCTGAACTTCACTTGGAAGCCTTGCAAGTACAAATCTATCCTGATAAAATATTAAAATCTGCTGGAGTGTTCCCCGTGTCGGGACCTGAATGGCAGTGAGGAAGGGCTGTTTCAGTGTGCCCCGGGTGGGGAAGGGAAGGGAAGGGGGACACACCACATTGCATGCACAGGATGCTAAAGGTCTGCTTAAATAATGGCCTATGATTAACTCATGGTCAAGAGAAATGGTGATAAAAGCAATTTATGAAGCCCGACATGAACTTTGGGCATTTAATTCTAGGTGTGTTTCCTATTCAGTCATATTGATGAGTGATGATGGAAGAATAGAATCTCTCTGGTAGATTTTATGGGAAATATTTATGCTCTTTACCAGAAGTACATTTTATTGAGGTTATTTATGCAGTCCCTGTAATTATTTTATGTGCTGTATTGCATTACATGTAATGTTTGTCACTTCAAATTTGAAAAGATGAGCCTTTGCATCCAAAGCTGATCCATGTATCTTAAGCCATATCTTTTCTTCCTACGTTTGGAGATGTTAATAAATGGCTGGTTTTTAGGAACACTGCACTATTCCCGCTTCCTTTCATTACATTAGCCAAGGTTCCACTAGATGAGACATTTGCAGGCTTAAGACTTCCTGCCAAGGTGGGGTAGGGTGGGGATTGAAGCTGTGGCGTTGCTGGAAGTCCTTAATTGGAACCACATTGGTGGTGGTGGCACCGGAGGGGCCGGAGCAGCCAGAGCCAAAGCAGTGCTTCGTCCCCTCGGTATAAAATGCCTGCCTGTTCTCTGGCTCCTGGGCTGTGGGCACTGGAGCTGGAGAGATGGCATTTGTCACAAATCAGATGTGTCTGTGACAAACCAGTGCTCAGCTGAGCAGCCCCTGTGTGTCACAGCTGAGTGTCCTGGGCAGTGCTCAGACCTTCTGCCCAGGACTTGGCTGGGTGTTCAGCTGCCACCTGTGGGATTCCCAGCAAGCAGAAATTCGGGAGAATTCTGTGCTCTAGCAGCCCCTCTGGGTTCTGTCCCAAGGAGCTCTGGGGCTGCTCACATTGCAGTGATGTGGGACAACGTGCTGGAGTGTTTAATGTCTCAGAAAGGAAAAAAAAATGGTTTCACATGGCATGTTTACTGCAGGGGCTATTTCCACCTCAGCAGAGCATCCTACAGAGTGGCAGTTTGAGGGAGAGTATTAATAAACAACATAAATATTAGCATACTTATCAGTAAATATAGTTTTTAAGGTATTTCTTAGAAAAAGGAGAAGCAGGGATTTTTGCTGGCCTGGTGTCTCAGGAGCTTTTTCGGCACTGTACTGCTCTTACTGAGCAGTAGGCACCAGCTTAGAGCAGCAATATGGGAGATATTTTAATCCAAGGCAGTACAGTGACATTTCTCTCATTTTTTTATCTGAAATTGAAAATGAGCTCTTTGAGCTTCTGTATCCAAAGCGAGCTGAGGCTCTATTTTAGAAGTTGTGTCTGTCTGTGTGCGCTGCGTTTCGCAGGCAGGATGTGCCATATTTGCAATTAGCAGCTCTGGCAGCCTCGCTGATGGCTCTGCTGCGAGGGGGAGGCTGCGAGCAGCTCAGCCTTGGAAATCCTGGACAAGGAGAGGCAGCTCCCATCCCCACTCTGCTGGGAGCAGGGCCTTCTCAGCCTTTGCTCACACAGGGAAGGGACATGGAGAAGGTCAGGCTCCCCTTAGACGCTGGCCTTCTGTGGGCTAAGCTGTCACTCCTGTGTCCAAGGCTAAAAGCCTGGCCTAAGAGTCCCTGGGCTGTTTAAGTTTTGTGTCCTGAGGGGAATATTGGTATCAGCTGATGTCCCAGGAGCTCTGGAGTTTATCAGGATCTTCAAAAGTGGTTTTTTATGTTTTCTTTTACAAATGAAAACATGTCAAGATTTATAATTAAAAGTAAATTACTTGAAAATGTGTTTGGACTCATTCAAAGAATTCATAACTTGTACTACTGGGTGGTGTTTATACATTAACTTAACCACTTGACACTACAAGACGGTCCAGTATTTGAAAGAATACTCTTGGAAAAGTCTGGGTATGTTTTTAAAATTGCAATAACACATTTTGTTTGGTTTTCTAACAAAAGACCCCAGTGTTAGGGGTATGTTTAATAGCTGTCCTTAGGTACCTGCCTAAACTTAGTCACTTAGAAATTCTGATGTCAAGAAAAAGTGAAGCCTTACAGGAGAGGGAGGCTATTGCATACTAAAACCACCTCTCAAATATGGTCTAGCACTTTGTTCACATGTGATTTGTTTGTACATATGTATCTATTATTTTTAAAGCAAAATCTAATCCAGTATCCCAGTGTTTTCCTGTAGCTGATTTGTAAGTTGTGTGTGTTATTCAGTGTTAGGAGGATGTAAAGCCATGTCTCTTCTCCTCTCCACAGTGCCCCCATGCCCTACCTCATTGGAATACACTTAAGTTTGATGGAGGTAAGTCTCTCTCACCATTTCTGAAACTGTATATAGTGGTATGATTTAGAGCCAGATTCTGCAAGCAATTACACATTCATTCATATGCTTAAAAATGCAATAATCCTGTTAATTTGGGCGTGCTGGGGGAATTGAGCGAGGCATAGATGAGAACACTGGATCTTCAGGAGCCTCGTTTGCTGCCCTGAGCTCCTTGGGCACCCTTCCCGCGCAGCTCGGCGGTGACAAGCTCACATCGTGCTCCCCTCCCCACCCCGGGGCTTGGTTTAATCAGTTCAGTGCCTTGCTTGGACTCAGGCACAAAGGCAGAGTCGATATTAAACCACAATGTTGACAGTTACAGTTCTCTTTTAGGCTTTTGCAGACAGATTGTAATTTTTTTAATGTTCAGAAGATCTGAAAAGAAGGAACTTGCAGTTAATGTTAACACAAAGCTGGCAGAGCACCAGCCCTCACAGAAAGCTTCTCCTATAAACAATTCCCAGTAATTCATGTGACTTTTTTTAAAAAACTCTAAAAGTGGAAATAGCACATTTGCTTTTGCTTCCAGCACTGGTGAAACAGTGGATGACTTTCCTCAAAAGTATCTGGGGGACAACAAAAGACACTGACTGAAGGTGCCTCTGAAATCCCCATCCTTCCTGACTGTGCCTCTTCCCAAGGAGTGGGAAGAGGCATTCCTGCCCAGGGAGCTGGGCCTGGGCCTCATTCCTGACCCAGGAGAGCTGGCTCTGCACGTGCCCTGGACAGTCATGGGCTGTGGCCCTGGCTTAGATCCTGTGTTTGGAAATGGAGCCTTTGTGCTCAGGGTACAGAACACTTTAGAGAGCTGGGGGTTACATCACATAAAGGAATTGTTCTTGTGTTGTCCATAAAAATGTGTAATTTCTGGAAATACTGATAAATATTCTTTTGCTAGGGCAAATGTGTGTAGTAATGATGCCCTTTGTGTTTGTATGTCCTGTGTAACATCTACTCTTTTTTCCAGCATTAATTGGAGGTAATTTTAGAAATCAGGTTTTTTTTCATGAAAAGATAGATTAAATGTACAGGATGTCTTTTTTCTTCTCCTTATCATCCTGGGTACAGATGATTTTTTATGCCCTTTATACTGCTAAACCAAGTAAAGAATTGCAGTACAATGTGTTTGTGAATAACCAATTAGTTTAAAAGTCAATATGTACATTTGTTTGCACATCATATGCTTCTGTTCAAGGGGCTGCTCAGAATCACCCTTGGATACTGCACAGGCAGGAGAGAGGGAATATCTAGGAAGAAATGTATTTTTCAAGTAGATCAAGAAACTTTCTGCCCCATATCCATCCCAGGCAATCATTGGTGTGATTATTGTGATATCTGTGAAAGATGGAAGAGAGCGGGTAGAGGATGGGAGATTATCTCCATACACACACCTGGCAGCTTTCACAGGTATTTGTGCTCACAACGAGCTCTGTGGTTGGCCTGGGAATGGATATAGAAAAAAAATTAATAATTACACCTTGGAGTTGCTTTGTGTGATGCCTCACTCCTGCCTTGCTCCATAAATCCATTGCCTCTTCCTTTGTCTCCGTGTTTCAGACTGCAGGGCTCTGTGGGCCTTCCAAACTCCATCTGTAAAAACTCAAAAAAAGGAGTTGTTCTTGGAGAAGCCAATTTTCATCCATTTTAGTAACTTGTGAAAAAATCTGTTTAGTACTAAATCCAGTCTGGCTTTTGAATAGCCAGAGATTCTGGAACACAGACACGCTTTGGCGAAGTACAGTTATTCAAAGTGCCTTATCTAATAAATTAAATAAATAAACCAAACTGTTTTCTCTGCTCTTATGGATAAATTGAATTCAGACAGAACTGCATCTTGCAGCTAACGCTGCTTTTTCCATGGAAAAACAGCATAAAATTCCACAGTGGCTGCTGGATCTGTCTGGTGGCAAGTGCTGCAGGATTTCTGTGCCCTGGGCAAGGGAAAGGTGCCATTTGTCACATGAGCCAGACACTTCGTGGCTCACCTCTTGTTTGTGGTGCTGAATGCTCACTCTGTTTGCCCCTTTATTTGTAAAGTTGTGTGCTTTTTTTTCTTTAGAATAACATTGTAGTTGCAACAGCAGTTCTTTTTCTCATGATCTGGAAGTTGTGTTTGTTTAAAATTATATTATCTTTTCCATAGCAAAATAATTTTATAAACTAGAATTACAAACTACTGCCATTATTCAGTATTCCTTTTTCTCTAAAAGCTGAAATGTCCCAAATAGGACTTTAGAAGTGTTGTGTTAATGCACATGTTGGAGTGTCAGGATGAGGAGTTCATTCCCAGACTTGCACTGCAGCTGAGGCAGGTGGGCCCTTGCCCTGGTGTGGAGCCCAAGGAGTGCAGCAGGTAGGTCTGGGTTCAGGCTCTGCCCCAGCAGCTCCTGTGCTTGGATTTGTCCTCCTTGTGCCAGCATTACTGGCAGCCTCATCTTACCAAGGGAAAACTGTGGTGTGAAGGCAAGATGGGATTTGGGATATAGGAAACAATTATTTTCTACCTCTAGTCTTGTTTCTGTGGGTTTTGCTATCCCAGTGTTGGAATGGGGCCTCTGGAAGAAGCAAAAGTGTTGGTGATTTTAAACAAAATCCAGCCTCTCTCAGTTCGACAGATCTTTCCTGAACTAGTTGGTACCTTAAAGTTAGTTTGCAGTTTCCCTTGTTCCACAGGGGCTCTGTAGAAGGAACAGTTATTTTAATGGAAAATGACAAATTTTTCTTATTATTAAAATATCAAGCCTATCCATTGACTGTTAAATCTAATTTGCTGTGACTGAAATGTTCTCCAGTGAGATAAGATAATCTCCTGTTATAGGTCAAAGGGCTCCAAGTGATTTATGGGGAAAAACCTTGGTGGAAAATACAGAGCTGTGTTTTGTGCTCTTATTTTTCAGCTTTTCTATCATCACCTAGTTAGTCATTCTTTATAAGATTTCCATTTAGCAATCCATAAAGTGACTTCAAAGAAGGCTAAAAGTTTATAAGCTGTTGGATAAGCAAGGCTGGAGCTATCACATGAATAATGGAACATGCTTATGGAACTAATTGAATTCATATTAGATGAAGATAAGTACTTAGTAGTGATAAATAATGAGATAGGAAAATGAAACTCTATCAAAAGAACACACCCCTTTCACTATCTTATTTTCTGCCTGTGCTCTGTAGGCTGTTTTAGTCTTCAGATTATATGAAATTGCCTTTGTGTCGGAAGCTGTGTCAAATGTAGGCACAGCCTTTTACGATTTGTCAGAGAAAATGATTGTTTCTGCAAGTGTTTGTGTAGGAAGGTTATCAGTGTGATGGTGCTGATGGAGGGGGAATGCCCTTGACCTAGGAGCTCCCTGCTGGAATTTGGGCACATGTGGTTTTGATTGACTGCTGGGGATGGCTGTGCTGGGCTCTGAGATGTGGAGCTCTGGCAGCCGACTCCAGCATGCCAGGATCCACTTAGGAGAACATCCACCCTTTCCTGCTCTGTTTGGGGCACAGCATTTAGAGTTAGAATTAGAGACTGGAAAAGTATTTATTATATTTTTTTTATTAATATTCCAGTTATTCAAGGACATTTTCTGGGACTTCAGAACTGTAATTCTTGCAAGATTATCCAGGATGAATTCGTGTGTGAAATTGCACACTGCATTTCAGAATGCTCTTCTAACCTTTTTCCTAAGGAAAGAGGACACTGGTATATATCATAAAAGCTATCTGAGCAGATTTTTGTTTTACTTCAACCTGGTAGCTGTAAAAATGTTCATGTGAGGAAAGAAACACCCGGTGAAATTCCTGTTGTGTGATACGTGGTAGGACAGGGTGGCTGATCTCACCTGGTGTTGATAATGTCTCCTGTGCAGAGCTGGGGCCCTCAGAACCCCCCCCACCCCCCCCCACGCATGTGGGGAGCACTTTTGGGCACATTCCCCTGCTCCTGTTGGGGGTGAGGATGCCGTGCTCGGGATCCAGTGTGACCATAGCCCAATTAGCGTGCACTGAGTCTGAGCTAACGAGCCCTGAGCGCGGGTTCTGGGAGCCTGGGCTCAGGCCTGACCCTGCCATGGGGCTCCCCTTCCCTGAGAATTCATTGAACACTGGCATCTGCCACTGGTACTGTTAATTGTTAATTATATTTTTGATTGGGGTGAGAAGCAGTAATTAGCTTTTCCCACCCATTTATACTTAAATCAATGTTCTTTCTACCTGTAACTGAGGAAGTGCAGCTTTTCCATTGGATTTTAATGAAGGGTTATAGATTAACTTAAATCCGGGTCTGAAACCCCTAATTGCAGTTTAACCACTGACAAATATTCCCAATATGGCTGTACGTGGTTTCAGGAGTATTGATAAAAATGCATTTAAAAATATGGCAGATTACTTATGAAATTGTCTTTTACCCAGTTATTGGGAAAATGGGAATAGGAACCATGTTTGGATAGGGGATTCTGGGGGGATGTTAGAGGGTGAGTTCTCAGAAGCCAAGCCCTGCAGTACCAAGCAGGCTTCCCCAGGAGCAGAGAGGTTTTTCACGGGTGCTGTTTGTCACTCAGTTGGCAACAGCTGCTTGTGATAAGGATGTGGGGAATCACCTGTAGAGGCTGGGGGTGCCCGGGCGGAAGGGTGGGAGATGGGCCGGGGGCCAGCCCACCTGCTGTGCCCGGATCAAAGGGCCCCGGGGTCAGGGGGCACATCCCGCTTAAGCAGAGCTGTCTGCTGAATAGCCATTTCAGATTGTAAATCTGGCCGTGATTTCATTAAGTCCTTCTGGCTGCTCTTGGGGCATGAAATAATAAAATTTTATATCCGCTGCCTTTCCTGCTTCTGGCAGCCAGATTGACACATTGTTGTCTGCAGCATTGTGGTGTTTTCCTTAAGAAAATAAATGGAAACTATTAATTCAGTAGAGACAAGTCATTAAGCAAATGAATTTTAGACTTGTCATGAATCATACTTTCTTAACGATTTCAAACCCAGTGCACAGGCTAGCTAGAATGTTAGCTTCTGTTAGGAGTTCTGCCTTTTCACAAGAATCGGTGGAAGGTATGTTCCCCCTTTACTGCTACAACATTTTTTAAGATGCTGATCACGTTTGTATCTGGTTATAAAACCTCATGATCGACTTGGTTTATGTTTTGGCAGCAATTTAGCCGTGAAGTTACGCAAACTTGGTTTGTGGGAGGAAAGGCAGGGGGTGCTGGTGTTTGATTGTTATGGAGGGTTTTTTGTTTTGTTTTAAATTAAACTATTCAATAAAATTGTTCACCTGAAAGAAGTTTAACTTGGGATTCCTTTATGGCAGAAAACGCAGAGCCTGCCAAGTGTAGCCAATGCTGATAAAATAGCATTTAGTGTAAACTGGTGTTATTGTTATGGATGAATATTGCTTCTAGAGTGGGATGGAGGAGCACCCCTTAATTCTTCTATTAGAATATGGTTTCTGTGTTTTTGTGAACTTCCACATAAAACATTTAAATGACTCAAGTGTTTGGCTGCCTGTGAGCGGGGCAGGCACCCGGACTGCCCTTATTTACGGACCTGGTGTTTAAGGCCCCCCGGAGTTTGTTTGAAAAGTTAAGAGATTTTCACAGTAAAGGTGCCATTTCTGAAATTTAAAGTGCTCTTTTCACCAGGAGATAAGTTCTCTCTGATTAAGTCAGTAATTCTTACTAAGCCATGTTTATAGAGGCCATAAACAATGGGTTCAGTGTGCTTGTTAAACCAGCTTTCCATACCTCTCCACTCTTTTAAAAAGAGACATTTAAAATAAAAGGCAGGTGTAGATGTTAGTTTGATTTAGATGGATTTTAGGTGATTAATTATGGCTACAAGTAATTGGGCCTGGATGGTTAAGAAAGGTTTGCAGGACTGAGATGTGATGCACATTTTCACTGAATCTCTCCTTTTGACTCAGTACATCCCTGACCTGTGGGAAAATGAGATAAGGAATCTGTAGTGTTCATGCTTCCTCCTGGTCCTTGTTTAGCCACATTTTTCAGCAAAATAGGAACCTACTGAATACAGTCCAGTCTGTTGCACAGGTATCACTTGTACAATTTTGTTTAGCTCTTCAGGAAGCTGTGAAATACGGGCTGGGGCTGTGTGTGGTTTGTGGCTGTCCCTTCCCATTTCCAGAAAATTATGACAGCACACAAACTGTACTTGTGAAAAATGATCTATCTGTTTTTGTGATTCACAGAATCCAGTGGGGTTTAATGTGAGAATTGCAGCTGAATGATGGGAATTTTTACTCAAATTTCAACAAGAGACTAAATTCTCTGATTTCCATGTTGGTTGGGCTGATGAGGTGCCAGCTTTAGTGAAAGAAGTGTGTGATTATTTAACAAAAGCCCTTATAACTGCCTGATAGTAGCTTCATCAAAGGCGATAGTGACAGGAGAGGTGATAAAACCAACTAAGGATTAAGATGAACTGGTCAGTCTACATTTCTGTAGAATGAGCCACAATTGGACCATCAAAAAATTATATGTTTTTGAATGCATTGCAAGACAGATGATATTAATCAAGTCAGTCTCCAGTGTTTTATTAAATCTGAGGGTTGGTCTCAAGGGAAATCCACCGCCTTTGTACAAATACTGCAAATCTTTACAGTGAGCTTGAGCTCTTGGTGGTGTAAAGGTGCAGCCCAGCAGAGTTTAACATCAGCTTCCTTTTGGATACGATGATTTGTGGGCCAGGTGTGGGGTGATCACACTGAGCAGCGTTTACAGTCCCTGTACCACCAGGGCATCCTTCTGGGTTATCCCCCCTGCTTAGCACCAGGCTGTTCTGTGCTCCACAAGAGCCCACATTCTGCTGGAGGGGAGGTGCAGGCTCAGCAGCAGAGGTACAGAAACACCCCTGGCACGCTCAGCACGCGTGTGCACCAAAGAGTTTCCTTCCTTCTGTCTTGTCCTGCCAGCACTGAGGCTGACAAGCTTCTGGCTTTGGTTAACTGCTTTGCAAGACCTTTTTGTTGGAGGTTTTTTGACTCCTCTGAGTATAAGTGAGATTTTTAATTTTCTGAAACAGGAAGGAGCAAATCAGTTTGTCTGGTGCTTCCGGACTCCTAGAAGGAGCAAGGCTCCTGGATTGCTTTAGAGTTTATCAGATGCAGCCAACGGGGTGACCTTTGGTTCCTGCAAAGTACCTGGTTTGTCAGGCAGTGCTGGTGCTCTTTATATGGAAAGCATTAAATGTAATATTCTTCTGTTTAGGTTAAAGAAATGTCTCATGAAGACCTAAACTTAAATGTCTACAAAGTGGGTTTTATGGTTGTTGGGGTTTTTTTCAGCCCTAAGTACACAGCAGTTTGCTTTATAGACAGAGGACTGAGCCTTGAAAACTGAGGGTAATTATTTAGCTGCCTAAGGCTCAATTTTGCCATTGTTTTAGGACTTTAGTTCCTTTCTTTTAAAGGAAACAATTCCCTCCACCCCACAAAACCTTAATTAAAAATTTAGTATGTTTTTGTTTGCTTTCCTGCTCAGTAACTTTCATTTGGTCCTTTGTGTAGGTAGGTAGGTACTTAAACATTTTTACAGTGTCACTGGGAAATTTCCTCAATTATCATATTCTATAATTTCAGTTTTTCTGATTTTGAAATTTCAAAGTTTTATTTGAAGAGATTAAACCTGTGTGATTAGTCAGTTAAAAAAAAAAAAAGATTCAAGTCTCCTGTTAGTGGAAGAAGTGTTAAGTGTTTAAATGCTGCTCTGTTTGGTATCAGTGACTCATTTACTGTTGATTAAGCAGGGAAATCAAGTCTGGCAGTGTTTAAATTTGCTTAGACCACAGATACCTTTAGACACTCAGAGTCACAGGTACTGATGATCATTCTTTTGAGAAACAGGTTCTTCTTTTCTATGTGTAAGTGCTGTTACAGAAGATGTGAACTTCAGACTAGATTAGAAACTTTCCCTCAATTTGTGGGAACAGGAGAGAAAGTTCAGACTTGCTGACCAGGATATGGTAGAAATAAATTTCTCTTAGATTTGTTTTTTTCCCCCACTTTAATAATTTACTGATTAGGCTCTCATACCTTTCATTTTACTTAAATGCTTGTCCTGGTTAGATTTCCAAAATTCTACCTGGAATTTGGAAACCAGTTCCCATCCCTGACTTAATGCAACTCTCAACTCCTGGAAAATCCACTCTTTATTGTTATTTAAATGAATTTCCAAATATAAAAAGATTTGCTTGAAATCCTGACTTGACTTGAAACTGTTAAATGTGCAAACAGAACACCAAGACAAACATTAGTAGAGCTGCTTGAAATATATCTTTGCTTGAATAATCACAGACCCTCTGGTTTGACAAATTTCATTGTGCATGATGTTAAGAACTTCCCTCTGCCAACAGAAGGTTAATTTTTTAGCATTGTAAAATGAATAAATAAAACAAATGATGACAGGAAGTCAGGAATGTTGATTGGTTTTAAAATGGTTGCGGTTCTGTAGTTCCGCCATCACCATAAAATTTAATTCCCCATACTTACATTTTTCTTTTTTCCTGAACTTGCTCACATACAGAAAGTAAGAAGCATGGCCCTGGAAGATGTGGTGATCCTCAATGTAGACACCAACACACTGGAAACCCCTTTTGATGACCTTCAGAGCCTCCCCAATGATGTGGTATGTATGGAGTGACTTCTCCAAGGGTTCTGTTCCTGCCAGCAATTCCTGCTCACTGTGACCGAGGGCTCTCGCTGGGAACTCCCTAGGGAGCACTGAACTGCTTTCCCTTGGTTCTTGCTGTCTCAAAATGTTTGAGAATGTTTGTTTCAACATTTGCAGACGTGCATTGAAGCCTCCCAGTGAAAATCAGCTCATGCTCACGTGAGCTAGCAATCCTGCATCTTTAGTTAACTGTTGTTTCCAAATGAAATTTGTGGGTTTCTTTCCTGTGACTGCTTCCAGGTGAGCTTTAAGGAATTTTGTGCATTTTATATCCTGAGATATGAGATGAAATGGATGCCTTCACATGCACTTCCATCACTGCTATTGAATTCAGAATTCAGAACTCATTTCCTTTCTCATTCACCCTTTTTATTGGTAAATTATTTCATGTTTTTAATAACTTGATAGTAATGGTGTGTCCCGTTAAACTTGATGTTTAACGGGACACAAAGACATCCCACTTGCTGCTGCAGTCATCTCCACTGAAGGAGCTGAGAGAGGAGAGCAGAGGAGTGAGAGTGTCAGGAGCTGTTTTCAAGGCAAAGAGTGAATGTTTAAGAGAATGTAGCAGGGGAAAAACTGGATTTCCTTTGCTAGTTGGAAATATTGTGCTGACAGTCAGATCTAAACATTTTTCTGTGCAGTTGAGAAATAGAATCGATGTGCTCAATGGGAGCTCAATGTAAGCTGGTGTGTGAGGAGAAGCTGCAGTGATGGTGCATGCCCAGTGCCTCCTGCTGTGACAGCCCAGCATTCCAACGGGATCCATTCTGCAAAAACAGGGAGCTCAGGAGGAAAGGGCCATCTTGATTGGGAACATCTTGGCTTTAGTCAAGCATTTAGTCTGTAAAAGTTGATTCCGTGATTTTTTTCTGGCTTTATATAGTTTTTCATTTTGATTTCACTCCCAGCATCCAAATCTGCCAGCTGGTCACTGCTCCTGCCATTATCCACAACCCGGGAATGACAGACTTGTAAATTTCATGGAATTATGTAAGAAATGTCTGGATACAGTGGGCACGGGGCCTCAAACATGTATATGATTTGTCAACAATCAAGTATTATATTAGATTTTATGAGACTTCATTAAAGGAGCTGTTGTGGGCACACTGTAGAACATCAGAAGAGACTTCTCCAATAAACACAGAACTTCAAGCTTTGGAATGTAATAAATTTTAAGAGACTTCCTTCCTTTCATTATTTACTTTTACTTCACTTTTATAACAGTAGAGAGTTGTGTTTTATTAGTTCAAATTTCTTGATTCAGTTTTCCACAGGTCTATTTAAAAGCTCCATTTTATCTCAGAGGATGTTGAGAGCAGAGCAGAGGAAGTGCTGCCAGCAAATTCAATTAACTGGCAGGGCTCACCAGTAGCATATATGGGGTATTTTTTTTCACAACTGCTATATAAATACAGCTGGGATTAATATTTTTCACAACAAAGCTTTAAGTTGAGTTGTGTTGCGTTCTGTAATTAATGTTTGGGCTGGGGGTTTATGTGGGATTTAGCTCTGGCACATTCTTGCAGTTACCTGGATGATGCAGTTCCTCCTCCAGGTCTCTCCCTTCACACGGTTCCAGAGTTGGCTTTGACCACTAGAGAGCAGCTGCTCTGCTGTGGAAGAATTGAATTTCTGTCAGTTCTTTCATGCATCATGTGTTTGGAACTGTAAGTGGATCAAGTTGTTCATCTCAGCAGGGAGATGCTAAAGCCAATCCATTATACTTTTTTTTTTTCTTTTTTTTTTTCCTTTTTGCTTCCCTGGGAGATTTTGGGAGTGTGTCTCCCCACTGGTCTTAGTCTAAGTAGATGCATTTTGATCTGAGAAACTAAAAATGTCTTCAGGAGTTTCGTGATTATAAATGCCTGTTACGTCAAACTACTCTTGCCAGTTTTGCTACTTAATGTGAGCAGTGAGCAATTTGTGCACTGCTGAATGGACAAAATTTACTTTGCAAAATTAAATCTATCTATATTCATCAGTGGGCAGAAACATCTTTTCTGTGGTGCATCCACCATCAGATAATTAATCCAGTGGAAAATTTCTAAAAGCTGTTTTGCCCCTCTCCTTGAACCAGTTTTTAAATCAAGTGAATGAAGTCTTATGTTTCTTCTAGAGCCTCAGGTAGTGAGTTGTTCTTGAGTTTCACGATAGTGATGTTGCTACCTAAACTGGTTCTTGGAAATCAAGAATGAACTGTTCTTTATTCTTTAGTTCTTAGGATCCAAACAAACATAGGAGGACCCAGTGAAAGGTCTTTCCAGTTAGAATTTGTGTCAGAGGAGCTGGACAGAATTGAGGCAGTTCCAGCAGAGTCAGCTCAAGTTGTTCCTTTGCCCCAGTTTACCTCAGCAGTAACCAGCTGGCTGTCAGGCTTCTGAAGTGGTCAGGTCATGTCCCTGAAAATCAAGGTTTGTACTACTGTGTTACTGATTAATAACTATTTGAAATGTGAAAACCTGCCCTTCTTCACCTTCTGCTTCTGATGTATTGCTGGAAATCTGGCAGCAGGAGAGCACCTTGGGAAGTAACTTTCCTTTTAAAATAATCAATATTAAAAAAAGAGATTTATTAAGGACTGTGATTACAATAAGTGCATCTGCTGCTGACAAGTCTCCTACACCACCGTCTGTGTTGCAACAAATAGCTAGGAGGGGGTAGTAATTTTTTTTTTTTATGCAACTCGTATGGATTTTTCATATATTTCCAAATAAGTGTCATCTTCTAGTTGTAGTTGTAGCCAGAGCCCCAGGTTACAAGGAATCAAGTATCAGCTTGCTCTGTCAGCTCCTAGTTGTTGCTCAGTGAGGGCCTGGGGGTGGCACAGAGCCGGGGGAGCCTGGGGCTCTGCGGGGCCTCTGCGTGTCCCGGGCTCGGCGCGGGGCTCCTGCTGCCGCTCTCCCGCAGCCGCCACGGGGACACAGCCGGGTGTTCACACAGGGAAGGAGCTGCTGCCAGGGCAGCCAGCAGTACCAAACCGCAGCTCTGTAGCCAAACCATTTTCCTAAAGGTGAATCCAGTTTTATTTCTTACGCTGTGTTTGCAGTAGAGCGTTTCTTACTTTATTCATGTTGACAACTGAAAAGCCTTGGACCTAATTAAAAGAATTTCCACTAGCACCTTTACTGAACCATTTCATTCTGCTGCATTGCACAGATTGCATTCTGAAACATGGTGAGAGTTGAAATCGGACCTTTAAACCTCAACTGCCAGAAGTACAAAAATCTTCTTTAAAAACACTCTCAGGGTAGACTGCATGTATATGTGTCTGTTTGGCTAGAAATAATCCTTATTTTCAGTGGTCACAATTTGAGGTTTTTTTAAAGTATCACTGTCTCTTTTCTTCTTTAGGCAGGAAACAACCCTAATTCTGCTTGTATAGTCTACTTTGTATTACAGACTAATTTTTTCAGAGAGTACACATGAGGGTGTTTTGGGGTGGGTTTTTTTTGCTATTTGTTAGTATATTTAAATATGTTGTTGTTAACATTATTTCTTGTTAAAAAAATTGACATTGAAAAATTACTGCCTATTGCAGTAATCCCACATATATATAAAATAGACATCCTACAGTGTTCCAGGAAGTAGCGAAATACCAGCCAATATTCAGTTTCTGTCCCAACCAGGGGAGCTTGAAACACAGAAAAGCTGTGACCAGCCCTCTGAACTCGTGGTTTGTTTAAAATTAAGCATAGAGCTTTTTTCTTCTATACAGATGGAAGGTGCTGTATCTTCACATAAATGTTTAAAGAAAACCCCTTATAACCATGTTGGAGATGGATTTGAAAGTTTCAGAGCTATGGATATTTTATTACACTTTTAAGAACTTCCTTTAAATGATTTATATAATTTAATATAGAAAATAAAGCATATTTCAACCTTATGAGTCTAGACCCCTTCAAACATGAAGTATGCTGTTTGGGTTTGACAATCTGGTGAAGCTTTTATATTTAGAGGATTACAGAACTCCTTGAGGAACGTTATCTCAGTGAATAGGAGTGAGCTTCTTTTACGGGCTTCAGACTAAATCTGGTATCATGTTGTTATGTTAATATGGGTTTGTGGGCTCATTAATGTGTGGATCATTGGCATAAGCATTCAGATTTATAAACAGTGCTGGACACGCTCTTGGTTATTTCTGTTATACTAAATAGTGAAACGCCTTTTACAGCAGAATCTGTGGAAGATTTAAAAGGAAATGTCTTTGCAACTGTTTTAGTAAACACAAGTGCAAAGATAACATCTGAAGGAAAAGTGAGTAGTGCCCAGCATGGATTCTATATTTAACACCGTGCAGGTCACTGTGCCCTCCCCAAATGCAGGACTGCTGCAGGAGGAAGGAAAGTTAGGGATGTGCCATGGGAGGGATGGAACTGAGGCACTCACAAACACTTCAGGAAAATCAGGCTGCCCTGGGCGACCAAGGCAGGCTGGTGGCAACACCCCAAGGCTGAGAAAACTCGACTCATCTGGTAGGATTTTGGAGATACGGATGAGGGCACAACAAGCTTTTGTTGAGAGCTGAAGGATGGGAAGAAGGTCTTTAAAGTTAATCTGATTATTTGAACCATCAGCTTATATTTTATGAGGTGTAATTCATACTCTCTGAAAACAGTTAGTTATGGTCACTACCAGAGGATCTGCTCACTCTGTCAATAATATTCCTATTACAGCGTTTCTTGCACAGTGTGAAGTACACAGAGCTACCTCATGGAGATTTTTCAGTATGGCATTTGGAAAAGGAAGATTTGCTAGTTATTGGCTCTTTCTGTTAAATTCATCATATGGATATTTATGGAGTCAGTCATGTTCTCCTGCAAATCGGGATAACTAGGGATTTCCTGCCGTTCTGCTTTCCCCTGAAATTGTGCCTCCTGCCTGTTTTTTGTGTCAGGTATCTCACTAAACTCGGGCTCTGTGCGTGCCATGGCCGTGGCCTCTAAAAGCACCACCTGAACTCGTTCCAAAAACCAGTGCCCCACGTATTTGGGTTTGTCTTGCTCTGCGTGGTGTGAGATCTGTGGCAGAACCTCAGCTTGTCCTGGTTCTCTCTGTGGTGCCAAAGGCTGTGAGAGGCCATGAGGGAATCCTGAGGGGCCGTGAGGGAATCCTGAGGGGCCATGAGGTGCCTTGAGGGAATCCTGAGGGGCCGTGAGGGAATCCTGAGGGGCCGTGAGAGGCGGCCGGGGCAGGACACAGCGGATCCCGGGCACGGCCGAGCCATCGGCAAACAACTCTAAAAGTAGGTGAGAACAGGCAAAAAACCCCAGATCCCAGCGAGGAGAAGTGTGAGGAGTAAAGAACGGCGGGAGGGGCTGTCGGGACTGACATCAGAGGAGGAGAGGCGGGGCTGGGGCGGTGCGTTGGGCCGGTAAAAGGCGGCGGGAGGGGCAAGGTGTTTTAACTTTCCGTCTTTGTTTCTCACTATCTGCTGTATTTTAATTGCTAATACATCAAATTAATTTTCCACATTCGAGCCTGTGGCACATGGGTACACATCTCCTTGAGCCCCCGAGCCTGGTGGGCTTTTTTCCCCCGAGTGCTGCTGAGGGGCAGCGGGAGGGCGGCTGGGCCGGGCTCCGGGAGCCTGCTGCGGGTACCGGCACAGCCAGAAACAGCCCTCACGGGGTCATCGCCCGTTCAGGCTTTGAAGTGCGAGGGAATATAGCCTCAAAAAACCCTTGTATTTGTGGCTAATAGATTTTTCAGACCTTCAGGATTTGTTCCTAGCCTTGGTGGTGATGGATGGCCTGGTTGTGCGGAGCAGTTTCTCTTACTAATCTGATGTTTGAATTAATTTAGCTGCAATTCTTTCATGGATTCTAATCAAGAGTGACACAGCTTCATGGACTACCTTTAGAAGAGTACTCAACAGCGTGTTAACGGGATTTTAAGTAGGAGGAAAGGTTCAATGAAGCTTTTAGTATCCTATTGGTTTCTGAATAGAATCCAATCATATCTTAGAGAAGCAAAACAGCTTGAAAAGTAATGCTTTTAGAACTGAAAAATTCATCTCTGAATTCACAATGTCACCTTTTGTCAAAACTGCTGCTGCGGTTAGCACATTTTTCATTTAGCTGTGACCCAATGTGTTGCGCTTTGTTTGTGATATGAGAGTGATCTAGACCTGCTGTGTGATTTCAGGTTTCTGCACTGAAGAACAGATTGAAGAAAGTCTCTACAACCACTGGAGATGGTGTTGCAAGAGCGTTTCTAAAAGCACAAGCAGCTTTCTTTGGGAGCTACAGAAACGCCCTGAAAATTGAACCTGTAAGTAGGCAATTAGTCGGCATAAGATGTAAATCTGCTGCTGTGGTGGAGAAAAAACTGAACAATTCGAAGTGTAGCATAACCCGCTTTTCCTAAGGTCAGCGTGGTGGCTCTCTGGCTGACTAGTGCTGAAAACAGTGTCCAAGTCTCCAAAAGGAGGGAAGTGCAACAAGCATAGTCCATCACACAGGGAAAAACCTTCCCAGGGAAAGGTATGGGTGTTGCTTGGTTTTGAAGGCAGTCAAATTAGAGGAGAGATGATAAAAAAGAATAAATTAGTGATCATAAGAGGCTAGTGCAAAGCTGACCATTCCCTCCACTGCAAAACCCATCTCTTCATTGTGTTTTTGTGTTAAAAGGTGGTGTATTTGGCATTCTCTTGCTCTTTGAAGATTAATGAAAAGATCTGGCCTGCAGACATGTGATAAATTTATTTTTAACCATGATCTTAAGTGGTTACATGGCCAAAAGTTGGACTATGGGTATAGTGTTTCTTGAGGATTTCAGTAGCTAAAGTCTCTCCAGCACTGTAGTTTTTCTTGTTATCTTTAAAGCAGGAGGAAAACATAGCTCAGCCTGACTTTCAAATAGCCCAGTTATCACCATCAAATAAGTATCATTTCAACGGTTTGTATTCAGGTTTCAAAAATTACTTTTCAAGTCAGCACAGGTCCTTCCCCATCTTACTGGGAGAATCTGTGTGTGTGGAAAAAATAAATTGTATTGACTTGTGTGTGTATGTCTGGGTGTAAGAACTGGGCTTTTAGAGCATCTCAGGAGAAATCGTGGAGGTTTTTAAAATGGGGACCATATAAATGACAAAGATGGAAGCAGCGAGGCGCTCTGGCTGTGAGCCTCCTTTATCCCTGCTGGGGAGACACTGACTCCCCTCCATCCCTGCAGGCTTCCTTGTTCTCCAGTGCTCCTCCCTGTAGTTGCCAGGCAACTCTGGGAATATTGGTGTATGCTTTGCCTGGATGTGTGTGTGAGATTAACTAGTTAAGGGGTTTATGAAGGAAAATAAAAATTTAAATTGCTGTTCTGGAAATACCATCTGGTATTTTGAAGGCTGAATGTTAAAGATGAACATTTGAAATGAGTTGACGGTGGCATGCCCCTAGAAAGTGCAACTTTGAGGGACAGCTAACCTGAGGAAGTAGCAGAAATGGTTTGGTTTGCTTATCATTCCATCAAAGAAAACTTGTAAATATAGCTGCACAAATATGTCATAAAATTCACTTTAATAATCAGGAAGTGGAAAATTTCAGGACTTTCTTTCCTAGGGCTTTTTGTAAATCAGAAGTTTGATTTGTAATTCTACCTTTCAGTATTAAGATTTAGATAAAACAAGTTTTCAGGTGTTTCATGTTCGTGTATCACCTTCACATGGAGTAAGTACAGGGCATAAGCAATACCAAACGAGAGATGGTTCTTTGAATTTCATGTCCTGTAACTCCAGAAACCTGACTGTTCATTTAAAATCATTGATAATTAGAAAATAAATTCAAAGAAGCAGCAGCTTTTCCTCCTTTCATAGTTTCTGTCTCATAAGACATTTTAATTTCATAGACTATCTCATTGGTATGAGCTGACTTTTTGGGATAAATGGTGTGAATCTGGTTTTCATTATTCTGTGTAGGCCCAGACTGTGTCACTGAGCAGGCTCTATATTCACATTATTATACTTTAGCATAGTAAGAGCTCTTATTCTGTTCAGAGGCTTTTACTCTAGAGATACAAGGTTGTGTAATGTACATATAAACAGAACAATGGCAATGAGTTTCTGTTGTCATGAACTTTCTGAGGCCTTTGGTAACTAGAAATTGCATGAAAAAACATATCCAGGTATACAGTTGGGAAGCATAATAATAATTGTAATATTTACTTGACAAAATAACTGCTGCAGTGCTGTTTCCTGCAGTGTTTCCTGTAGCTGCACTAAGCCAGTTTTAAATGCAGAGGAGAATCTGCTGGCTGAGATGTACTTCCAGCCCCACAAAGCTCTGTTGCTATTAAGTCCAGTGAAACTCAGCAGCAGCTGGGTGTTCACTGGGCTGTGCTGAGGCAGATTATCCTGATGCATTTGGCTTAAATGTCTACCAGTGACACCAGTGTGAGCATTTTGTTCACTCGAATGACTTTTCAAATTCCCAATTTTTTTGTTGTTTGCAGAGGGATTGTTTTTATCTCTTCTAAAGATCTAATTCACACAAGTAGACGATCTTCAGCAGAGCAATCTGTGTGAATACGAGGTGTGTGTAAGGGTGCTTGGTGGGACTGAGCAGTTGGGGGATGTTGGGAAGCCAGGCTCAGATCTTCGGGACGGGATCCGTGGCCGTGCACTTTCTTCTGCTGACACCTAGCGGTTCCAGGCATTCCAGTCGGACTGTGCCCGTGTTTGTGACGAGCAACCCCCCGCACCTGTGGGCCGAGGTCAGCTCCGGCGGGGCTGCCCAGAGCAGTGGGGTGTGGCTGTGAGCCAGCAGCGGTGCTGCTGCTGCAGCCTCAGCCCTGTGGGCTTTGTCCCACCTCGCTGTGCGAGCCGCACTCCCGGCTCTGCTGGGACCTACAGGCACCCCAGCTGAGGAGAGCTCTGCCTGTTCTCTGCAGTGCAGCGCTTCTGACAGGGCTGGCACTCGGAGGAGCCACTGGCTTACATCCTGCTGTGAACGCTCCTGCATGGGCTACACCCTTCACGTGGAACTGGGACCACGAGTACTGACACCTCCTTGCGTGCAGTGGGAAGTACTGAGGATAAATGGAACTCTTCAGTGAAGCATAATTAATTATCTTTGTCTTCATGGCTAATTATTCAGTCTTATTCAGGTTTATTTGCCTGAGCAACCATTAGTTGTAAACGGAATAATTTCTGGTTATTTGAATTGTTCTGAATTGGTTTGGTTTAAATTTAACCTAAGTATTCCTTGGCTGCATCTGCTTAAGAACAAGCAGGAAATCTGCGGCAGAGTCGATGTGCTTTTCTGTTTCCATGCTTTTCATGTGCTTCCATTGCTGAAGTTACTTTCTAATTTGTGAACTGCTGATCTTAATATGAAACTACTCACTGAAACTCACAGGTGTTTGATACACTCCAATTCTCGCACTGCTTTAGCTGAACTATACTGGTGGAGGAATGTGTGTTATATGCACATTGTTCTGTTGTCCTGTCAAAGCCTGATAATTTATATTTGGATTTTAAATGGAGAAAACAACATACTACCACTTTTCATAATTGTAGAATTGATACAAATTTTCTCATAACACAATGCTATTTGAGCAATGGTGGGGGAAGAAACCATTATGAATAGGATGAAATAAGGTTTTTTTCTTTTTCAACATAACACTCAATTGAACTTAAGGAGATAATTAATGCATTAATTATTTTACAGGAATCTCTTGAACAGACATAATAAATGTCTTCAACAGTTCCAGATCCATGAGATCAGAGTCAGAAAAGTAGATGATATTTGATGCAGAGTAAAAAAGCAAATGCCAGATGAGTCAAAAAGGAAATTTTGTTGGAATGTGCGTGCAGTAATATAAAGCAAGTGCATGCTACATACTGGTGCACAGTTCATTTTGCAAAGGCTTTGTAACATTCAGTGCTTTATCTACTATGAAGTATCATTGTTGCCATGGTGAATTATTTTTTTAAGTTATTCAGTGGACGAGTAAATAGTCATTTCCAGCTCCCAGTAATTGCCACATCCCAGTTCCTTCCTCTCCATGGCCATCTTCTGCTTAGCTTCTTTTCCTTGCATGTGTATTTTAAAGGCACACACTGCATGCAGAGTAGATACTTCCCTGTCACCAGAGCTGTCTCCACAGTTCAGAGCTTTTGGAGTGTTTGTCCACCTGTAGAAAATATGAAGAAGGATGATCCCTAATGCTTATAAAACTTGTGCTCTGACCTGTTAAAATGAAACCCAAGCTGTAGAGGAAACAGTGAGGAGAAGCTTGGTAAATAGAACTTGTTGTTTTACTTGCAGTTTTGTTGTGTTCTGTTTAAAGTCATTGCTGGTGTACAGCATCAGGAATTTTCTCTCACTCATCTTTACTCTTTTCCTGTTCAAGTGGTTGAGCTCTCAAATCCATGCCTGTAGAGACAGTCTAGGGGTGCCTAAATGACAGTTATTTCTAAATATCATCCTGGTGACTTTACTGACAGGTAGGAGTAGACAGTCAGAATGGCACTGACAGTGTGTAAAATCTGATTTTTTGTGATAAAAACAGACATAAATTGAGTTTCTGTATATCCTGGAACTGAAATTTAAGGCTTTTTTCTTCCTACTCTGAAGATTCTGTGTTTTGTGACATTTTAAAGACCCAAAGTTTCAGCAACCTCCCTTTAGAAGCCACCTGTAACTATTGCTGTGTCTTACCATCCTTGGGAAGTGCTGAATTCACAGTCACTGACTGGAAAAGATTTAGTAGGGAAACACAGTTTTGTTTGTTTTCTGTGTGATGTTTGTTTTCATTTCAGTTCTGTTGCTGTTTCCTCTCTGAGCCTTTCTGTTGCTATAGACAAATTTCTGCTTTTGCTGTTTTAAACCTTAAAAATGGCTCTTTTTCTAACAAGCAGTTACTGTTCTTCAAAATGGCATTTATTATTCTACATCTAAGTCTGTTGAGATATACATATGTTAATGAACCTGAAAAGACATTTTCTTTAATCTCTTCTAGCAGTCTGGTATGTAGTAAATAGAATTGTTTTGTAATTTCCAAACTGTTATAAGATGCTATGTTATCTAATTCTGTATGCCACGCTAAGGGGAGGGGGAAGGCAGGATGCTGAGGGGAAGGTCAGGAAAAGTGATAGTTGAGAAAGTTAACGTGACCCTCTGCCCAGAAAGGTGCAGACTAACTTCCCTGTCCAGCACACGTGTTAGAGTAAAACTCCAGCAAAAATAGGAAACGCCCCCCTGTAAAATCCATTGTGGGAATGCTTTTGGGTGTAGGAACTTTGCCCAAAGTAAGGGATGGGGTGCACTGCATCTCGCTGTGCAGTAATAGCAGAAACGTGAATTTCCTTCGAGTGTGGTGTCAGAATGCTGCTGTACACAGGTCTGCTTTGAGATTATTAATGTTTGCCTGCTTCATGCTGATGTTTAGGGTTTTGTGGTCAGTTTGTGGAACCTTTGAGCAATCTGAGAACTATGTTTGGCTGTGTTGTCTGAGTAACTTTGCAGCCCCCGTGGAAGTTGCGTGTTCAGCTGTCAGCCTGGATCAGGTCACTCTGCGTCTTCTGTGGTGCTGCTGCAGAAATAAAAGGAGCTTTGTTCCAAAGCTTCTCAATCTCCCTGTTACAGGGCAGGCTGTGCAGGGAGCAGCAGCGTGTGCTCTGTCAGCTTTGCTGTGCCAGGATTTGGATATTCACTTACTCGGCTGTGCCTCTCACACCTGATTCGGGGGTTTGTGCTATTTGATGCACTTGGTTTTGCTTCTTCCCAATTTGTTTCAAGCCTTTGGTTGTTTGTTTTAGGCTGACTCTTGCCTGTGTTTTCACTGTGTTTTCTCCTGATACTTAGTTCTAATTGTGAGTGCACAGCCTCCTGCAAATGCCTCCATGCAGGAGAACTTGGAGATATTTCCTGAACTAATAAAGCGCAGGGGACTTGGAGGGGAACAACGAGGCACATAAACAAACACCAAGTAGAAAATAACATCACCCTTGAATTCAGCTTCTGTGTAAGGCACTCAGTGACTGTGTATTTTTTCAAATGAGCTGTTGTATCTGGTATTAGGAAGAAATAACACCAACACACTCAAACCCATAAAAAACCCCACCCCAAGGACCTTTCAGGCAGATAGGCAGGGAGTGAAGTTAACATTCTCAGTAGTGTGAGCAGCTGTACAACTGAAGAGAAAGTAAGACTTCCATTCACAGAAGATGGTGGAAGAGATTTTGGGATTTGGATTTGTACAGTAGCTTTCAGTGGCAAATAAAATTGGTGAAATTATGATAAAAATTAAAATATTTAATCGGGTTAGAAACATAGCAGTGAAGTCATGCCACTCTGGGCTTTCACGGTGTATATTGTGGATGGATGGGAGTGTGCAATTTGTACTGCTGTGGTACCAAAGGAGGCAGGTGAAAGGCAGTAAATCCCAAGCTGGAATGATTTGCATAGCTGGCTGATAGAGCTCCTGCAGTGACACCTGGAATGCAGTGGGGCTAAAGGCAGAAGGAGCCCTTTGCTTGTGAGCTAGGACTGACAGTGGAGTGTGGGAGATTCTGACACTGCCCTGGCCTCAGGGAGCCCATGTGTGCACTGGGAAACACTGAGGGGACCAAGGCCCCTTTCTGCCTTGGCTCTTGCATGGCATCAGAGAGCTGGGCAACTGCTCTTCACACAGAGCCTTGATGTTGCTATGGAAGGCATTAGTGAAAGGCAAATTCTGGCTCATGGCCAAAATGCTGTATAGGCAAAACTTAAGTCTTACCTTGAGGATCACTTTTTTCTTCTTTATTCTGTTTTGGGGAATACTAAAATGTAAACTCTGCAGAGGGCTGATAAGTACGTCGTTCTTTAAAACACACGTTACCTCAGCCTGGTAAAACGCCAAATGAAGACATTCTGTCCTTTCTTATCTTTTTCTAATCTAATTCATTGTTTTCTGAGCCTCTCATTCAGTGAGTAGCAGCTCTGGCAATGACAGATATTCTATTGTGACTGAAATATGCATTTTGTAAGTCATAACTTTACTTGGTATTTAAATAAACTGTGTATGTACAGCGTGCAAGATTTATGCAGAGCACAGCTGGAGGTATTCTGCTCAGAATTCCTATGGTTTAAAATGTCTCTTTCAAGTTTGAAAATGTGTTGTGAAGTAGATACCATTATGATAATTGGAAGTTCAGCTTCTCTGTCTTGCTCTATTATTTTTTTTGAATACAATTAACACATCACACACATTTCACCTGGTCTCTCCTCATTTACCTCTGACACTTCCTTGATATTTATTTAGACACATGTGGTGTCTTTGCTTTGAACTCAATAGTTGGTATATTCACTAGGTTTTTTTTGTAATAAACATTTTTCTCATTTAGAGATATACAATTAGTTTGCACTGTTAGGGAAAGGTATACATATTGATGTCAATTTAAATCTTTTACTTATTTGTTAGAAGATCAGGACATAAATTGTATAAAGATTGTAGAGAAAACTGTGATTACTCTCAAATCAAAATACCTGCTGTGAAGTTGCAGAAGCAGCTCATTTATTATAGTTCTCATGAGAAAACAGTACAGAGCAGATATGCGCAAAGCTGCCTAGAGAAGAAATTAAAAATATATATATGAATAATACATTTAATTTAGAATTGTTATATTTTCTTTTGGGTAGCATAAAGGTGAAGCACAAATCTCAATGTTTAGTTTGAAATAAGCTTTATTCTTCTGGAGTCAGTAGCAATGCTTTTGTTTCTGATGACAAAACAAAGACTAAGTTTTGCTTTTAAAATATAATCAAATTCTTAAACTAGAATTAATAACATACCGTTGGCATAGTTTTTAACTAAAATAATGTATGTGGTGTGCTGTGTTATGTGATATGTACAAAACTGTCAGCAACATAACACCAGTGGCCTCCAGAAGACAATTACAAATTATATCAGGTTTACAGTTTTGAAGGGGGGGGGGAAAAGGGATCTGACTCATCACATTTCAATGATCCAGGAGAAAAGAATATGAAAATATCATTAGATGTCTTTCATTTGTGGAAATAAGCTTGGAGTTTTCTTTATTTCTTCTTTTTTTAATTTCATTTTGGTTTTAGGAATATTTCTAATGCTTGGAGTTTTAATAAGGAATAAGTCCAAAATCCAGCCTAAGCTTGATCCTCACAATAACACAGAAAATTTTTCTGGATTATTTCAAAAATTTTAGCTGCACTTCAGAGTGAACTGGGGCTGTGATTTTTCAGAGTTCCTGTTCACTGTTCCTTCCTTTGATAGCTGTTTCCGTAGGATTTTCAGTAACTGTATTACTGGAGATATCTGAGATTTGTAAATTAGTTTATTACAGGAAAAAGGTATCATCTACTAACTAAGAATTTGCTTTGTCTTGAAGTGATCAACGGTAGGCTTTTCAGGTCCAAGGCTTTTGTGTGAAAGTTTAACAGATCCTCCCCCAAGGGAGATTTTTGTTGGCTTGCTGAGGGCAGTCAGGGCCCTGGCTGGAGCCCTGCTTGTGCAGCTGCCTCTGCTGAGGGCCGGGCTCAGAACCACCGGGACCGGCTCTGCACAGGAGAGCCACAGGCAGCAGTGCCACAGGGAATCAGGGCTGCTTTCAGGGTACCTTGCACTTGGACACCCACTTTTCAAAGTGCACATTTGAAATTATCTCTATAAAATACTCCTTGGAAGAGTGTGTATATATATATATATATATAAACTTCTTTAATTTTTTTTTTTAATGAAATCATTCTGTAGTATTTCAATATTTCAAGTCCTGGCTAAGCTGTAAAGCTTAGGGCTGATAAACAAAGCATCTGAAGCCAAATGGCCCCTTAGCTAACCCCAATTAAAATAAAGATTTCATTGCGCTCTGTCCTGACAGAGAGGGAACATATTGTTGCCTTTAAGGGAGTTTGGTTTAGTTAATGGAAGAATTTATTTCATTTTTTTCAAATACAGAACCGAATTAAATAAGTTTCAACTTGACTTGTAGTTGAGGACATTTTAACTCCTTCAAGGTTACTCTTGTGTCCAAGTGTAGCTGTCTTTTGAATAATTCCTGATGCAGTATTTAGGTTAGTGATTTATATAATAAGAAATTTTGTAGTAGAGCTCATGTAACTGTTTGCCTGTTAAATATATACCATAAATATATGTTGTTGATTCCTAAAGTGTTAAAGTTGTTATCGACATTACATTATTTTGATACATTACATTCATTTGGCATCAAGTGTTACTCAGAGCTAGTGACTAATACAGGATTCTTAGAAGTACTGTGGAAATGAAGGTGCCAAGAGTTTGCTTTGAGTGCCCTTTAAAAGCTGTAGATTATATATGTACTTTGCTTACTCCTGGTGCTCAATGAAAAGAAAAATATATCAAAGAGTTGTTTAGGTGAAACTCTCCAAGCAGTAGTTAAAGTCTGTATGTCCAGAACATTTTTTTCTTAGAGGGGATTAATGGTGAAAATGAAAGCAATTTGTGAGGATTATATGTGTGATTAGTTTGCCTTTCCTTAGGATCTGTCTGTACTTGTATGGATAAAGCTCATCTTCCATTTGGCAGCCAATAATTTATTACATATTGTCAACATATTCTCAAGAATATATGAAACATAACACTCTATCTAAAGATGCCTTTTACTTGAAAGCAGTCGAGAATGGGGATGCTGTTGCTTACCTGAATTTCTGGCCTAAAACTGGAGAAGTGTTGAATGGTTGCTGTGTGTCTGGCAGTAAAACCAGAGGAGGTGCAGGCTGTGCTGAGGGACAGGGATGGTGCTGTTTGGCTCTGCTGTTTATACTTGGTCACAGGAGTACCTGGAATTAACAGCACCTAACCAGCATTTATGCAAAGGGAGGGGGCTTGTGAGTTATTTGTTACTGAAACTGAGACTGACCAAGGGAGTTGATGCTTAAAGAAACATTTCTAGTTATAACAAGCATGTCAATATTTTCCCCAAATGCATCTATTGAACTCTACATACATTTTGTTCTGGAGCAGTGGCCTCCACTGCATAGGGAGGACTGCTTGATTTAAGAACATCCATATGTGCCCCTTCATGTGGGGATTTTAAGCTAACGTTGGAGTGTATGTTCTCTTGCAAGTGTCCCTCAATCACGTGCTCTCCTTTACATGTTCAATGAATTGCAGTCCAGCTCTCTTTCAATGAGTTTTCAGGGTGAGCAGTGAAGCTGTCTCCAGTAAAGGTCAAATGATTTCCCTGAGTCAGGGTCATTCCCAAAGCTCTTGACTATTTCTGCTTCAGGTCTGTGTGATTGCTGCCTTCAACTATGGAGATAGATGATACTCAAAGAATTCCTGCCTCTGACAGGAAATTAATAGTTTTATTTATGGATAAGTAACAAAATATTAAATTGTTTAGGAGGGGCTTGCAGCGGCTTTTTTGTTGAAAATGAGTGTTCTTTGGTGTGGGTGTGAACATGAATGAAATTAAGGGTTAGGTGGTACTGGGGTCCTAAAAATCTCTAGTTTATTTGACATATGTTACAGATCCTGAGGTAACTGCAATGCAGTGCTGTTCTTTACTCTTCTGTGAATTTCTGTAGATCATTATAATTAAGTTGTGTTTCAGAAATCTCAATAGTTGGCAAATGTAACCAAAAATAAAGCATCACATGCAGCCGGAGTTCCAGATATCCTTACTCTGCCCTAAAGCCACGTTTCCCAGCCATTATCTTGTCATAGCTTATTGTGCTCAATTTTAATTAAATGTTAATAGCAATTTTGCAGTCAGAACTGACATGAAAGTTTTCCAAAGATTATTATACCCACAGGATATCTTTATTATGTGTTTTTCTTGTTTCTTTTTTATCTTGTCCAAGCCCTGCTCTTTGGAAAAGTCTTTGGTGATGGAGAACTTGAAACAGAAAATGGTGCAGTGTCTTGACTGACAAGGATTGGTTTACGAGGGCTCATCAATTGAATTTTGTATTCTTCAAAAACATGAAAAACTTGCATGTTTGATAAGGATCTTTGGGTTTATTTGATTTTCCTTAGCGTGGTGTATACACTTGAGTGTTCTGCATTTAGGTTTCAACATACAGATGCTGAATCTTTAAATACGAAAGGGGCTTTTGCAATGCTGTAACCTGTAGTTCTTGTGTGTCTGCCTTTAAGGATGTTGTGTTCACAAACGGTAGGCACAGCTTATACTGTTGGGTGTTGGATCACTGATTCTTATTGGTGTATAGGAAGCCCTTTAGTATTAATTGGTTGTCAAATCCCTAAGAAATAGCAGATTAATGTGCTTGATCACAGTGCCCTGTTTAGAAGCTGCAGTTTGCCCCCATCCCCAGCCTCTCCATGTAACACAATTACAGATGTGCATCCAGGACATTTAGTGGATTGCATTTCATTAATACAATTTGAGCAGACAATACCAAGTTGCTGTCGGGCCGTGCTGACAGCTAATTACTGAAATGAAGGGTGTGCATGGCTAAGGAACAATGGAGCATGTCTCAGGAACTGGAAAGCAGCACACAAATAGTGCCACATCTTGGAATCACTCCTCTGGACGGTTTGCCGTCTCTGCAGACCAGCTTTTGTCACATATCTGATCATGGTGGGGACTTAGACTTCAGGGAAACAAAGGTTGTTACTGGTGATGAAAATGCAATGTAGTTCTGGTTTGCCCTTCCCTCTGGTTAATGCAGACACTTGTACCTACTTACACATCTGCTGGCCACACTTTCCTCCTGCTTACAGACATCACTGCCCATTTTCCCCATAGAATGTCCAGTCTGCTTATTTGAATACCAGGGATACTGTGAATGTCAGTCAATTTTGTAGCATTATTTATAGGGAAAGCTCTTGCTGACAGTTTGAAGGAGGAACATCAGGAGTGTCTCCTCGTTGTTTCTTCCAGACTAGGAAACCACAGGCAGTCAAGTGGAGTTTGTAGCAGCAAAAGTTCACAAGAAACAAGGAGAGTTCTGTGTAGGATAGGCAGTAATCCTGCCAAGCACTTGATCAAGTGATAGTGGGGAAGCTTGTGTTGGTTTGGGGGAATTTGGAGAGATACTCAGGAGAAGCTTTGGTTCACATTTGTTTGATATGAAAGCACAACCTCCACTGAGCGCTTCTGGACCTGTCCAAAGCCTCCTTGTGTGTTGTTCTAGAGCAGGGGAAGCTGAAGCACAGGGTGCTCACTACTGGGTAGAGATTTAGGGCATTTGTAAGAAACCTCTGTTGCCTAATGGAGTTTGGGTTTTACAGTATATCTGCAGAATTGTTAAATATAATGGGATGCTGGCTACAAAGCAATTTTATCATCCAATTCATTCATCTGACATCTGTATTGTAAGACTAGGTGCTAGTTATCATTGGAGATATTTTTTCTGTTGATGCTCAGAGAACTCTTAGATTACCAGTGTGACTTATCTCTATCCTGATGGTGACAAGAGCCAGTGGCACTTCTAAGCAACTTATGTTATTTAGTCTGTGCATCTCCAAGTACACAGGTAAAATGGAGATAACAAATATTCTATTTCTTGTTGAAATGGAATTCAGTCTTAAAAAATTTTGATTCAATTCTGTTGCTTAGTTGGAGAAAAAAAGGTAAAGTAGCAGGTTGCCAGTAAAGGGTCTGTTCTGCCTGATGAACTCAAAAATTCATGATGAGGTGCTGCAATAGTTTATATTTTTGCAATTCATTTTACAAAACAAGTTCCAGATTGAGCTCTGCTTCCATATATTCTCTCTCCATGGAAATGATGTCCTTTTTTTCATTTCAAATTAGGTGAGTACAATGAAATCCTTATTTTACATATTTATTAACAAGGCCTTCATCCCTGTGGTATTGTAACTACCCTCGGTACTCCATGCAAAAAAATTACACAGAGAACTCGCAAACCTTCAGGAGATATATGTGGTCACTCTTCTTTAAGCGTTTCTGCTCCTGTCTGTGTTATTCTTACGTGGTGCTCTATCAGCCCTTATTTTGTGCCCTTCCTTTCCAGAAGCTGTCAGTGGCATCAATTTTTTTTTTTTTTTTTTTTTTTGGTTTTTAGTTCTGAAATAAATCACATAAAAGGCCTCATGCCAAATTTGAATCTCATTGGCTATTCATCGTTAGGAAATTGGTGAGTGAAGAAATTGTATCAACTGTGCTGGCTGGCTCATAGAGGGTTAAGAGAATTTTTAGTCTCACCAAAAAGTATTTGGTCAGGTAGTCAGGTGCTGGAAATTTTCTTAGCAACATCAGTCACCTAGGAACATGATCATCTGCTGTTCTGGGGTAGAGATTACAGAGCTTAATGATTAGCTTCTATAAGCTGCAGCTGATGCCAGACTCTACCCCCTTTACACCTAATTAGCCTCATTAATGAGCTCTTCTGCTCTCCACAGAGAGGGCTTCCTCCTCAGAATAGGAGGTAAAAATACTTCACCCAGGTAGATGTGCTGAAACCTTTAATTATTGCCCACACCTGCAAAGCGTTGTGTGTCTGACAGCAATATTGCTTACCCGAAACTGCTTATTTACAGTGACCACAGCACCAAGCATTAACTCTTTAGCACCGGCAGAACTGGCTTGAACCTTTGCCAGTATTTATAGAAGGTGGAAAGATAGGCAGTTGCAAATTTAATGCTTAAACAAATTGGATGTGATCTGGGAGGGGAGGCAGTTTGTGTGTGATGAAAATGGTTTTTAAAGTTTCTGAGTATTTAGTTTAATCCTGAAAAATGGGCTGAAATTGTTGTTGCGTTGTCAAATATAGCAATAGCAGGACTAAGAGCACCGTTAGGCAAGTTCTGTTCTTTAAAAGACCAACTTCTGTGTTTGAAGCAATGTAATTTAGTACTGCTAAAATGGAAACATGGAAATATACACTTGTAGTGATCAATTGAGCAGCAGTAACTGTACTAATGAAGTGTTCAGGGTGATTCTGAGCCATAGCAATTCTGGTCAATACCTAGTGTAGACTTTGGGAAATTGAGACCACTGTATGTTATTGGTTATTAGCTGTGCTGCTGAGGTAACTCTGTAACATTTTGCATGAGAGTTTGGGTTCCAGCACTGTAGCCATGTCCACGCTGGAGCTGGTTGCTTGGTTAGGAGCTCTTTGCTCAGTAGCCAACATTCCTGAAGTTTCCACAGGCAATGCCTGCTGGAGTATTCCCAGCAGCCGTGGTGCAGCTCTCTGTGGTGCTGGCAGGAATTGCCATCAGGTTGGTTCTGTGGAGCACTCCACCTTGTGGAACGTGAATGATGGGCTGCAGGATTCTCTGGGGCTGCAGACAGCTGCATTCACAAGCAGCTCTTTCCAAGGGAGTTTGAGGCAAGAAAAAAATGTTTTCCTGGAAATGCATCTTCTACAACAAGTGAAAAATTACGTGCCTTCTGCAAGGCATGGGCACTGCCTGTGTGAATGAATGGGCTTCCCAGCCAGAGTGATGAGATTTTGTGCATTTTTAGTCAACCCTGTTTACCTTGAAGATGCTCTTAGCAGGCTGCTGAGCTAATGTGAACAGAAGCCTTTGAGTTAAAAAAGGAATTTGGAATAAAAAACATGTAAACTGAAAATTACTAACTGAAAATAGGGTCTCCAAGCTGTGAGGTCATCGCAATAAGAGACATCATTATTAACAATTCTTTTGTTATTATTAACAATTCTTTTGCATGTGTAGGGGAATGTTTGTTTTACTTTATTAATAATTAAAACAGCATCAAACTTTCCAGCCAAGATGGAATCATGCACTGTGTGAATCACAGAAATTCCTGTGCATTTTTCCAAGAATGCAGTTTGAACTGAATGTCAAAACATCCAAAGGAGTGCTTTTTTAAATATTTGCATCATGTTTTGTTGCTGCTTTGCATCATCATTACATAAAAGGGCTGGATGCACTGCATGTGGACTCTTCTGGTGGAAGCGATGGCATGTTCAGTTGCGTTTGGTGGAAGCCGGGGGTTCCAGGGCAGATGAGAAGGACTTGTACAAACTCCAGCTGATCTCTGGGGGGGAGCAGAGCCCGGCAGTCCCTGCCCATCTGCTCAGCAGCAGCAGCTGGCCCCATGCCCCGGCCAGCCAGCTCCGGGCGCTCCCGCCTGGTCTCCACGACAACTCCGGGAGCCGCCGAACCGCTGCTCCCAGCCAGATGCTTCCTGCACATGGGCTCTAATTAGATGGCGTTTTCCCCCTCACAAAGGAGTTGGGCATTTTGCATGGTTTCCATGTCAGAAATGTGTTGTGGTAGGATGGGAGTTGGGAGGAGCCACGTGGCCGAACCAAGGTGTGGAGTGGCATGACACGAGGACAGATCCACCGTCAGCGAGTTCTGCTGTGGCATTTCCTTTGCCACTTGCTCTGTGAGGGAGGGGGCACTGCAGGCCGTGTTCATCCGTTGTGTACGTCAGTGGATCTACCAGAGATCCACTCAGTCCAAAATTAAAGTTTCATTCCATTATATCCATTATATTTATAGAGTCAGGGGGGTTGTTACTTAGCTAAGAGAGTGGGATTTTATGACCTCTCTTTATGACTAAGGCTTCTCTCACGTTGCTTTAGTGAAGTTAAAAACAGTTTGTTCTCCTGCATCTATATCTGAATCTTATAGGAAAATATCTTGCTCTTCAAAATAGCTGTTTATTGAATATGGTTTTCAGCATCTTGAGACAAAGGAGTCATTTACACCATGCACAAAAACATATTTCCAACATACTTATCTGGAAACCTCATTGATTTGGTTGAGTTTGGACTTTTTACATGTATCTAAGAAATCAAAAGGAAGCAAAATATTAACGTTTGTGATCTTGAGGCATGTTGATAATTTGTAAATCTCAGCCAATTATTTGTTACTTCTGCGGAGATTTTTTTTCCTATTTTAACAAATACTTTGTATTCTATTGAATGTTAATAAATGAAGCAAAAATAGCCCGTGGTTTATCTGATAGGCAATACTTTGTGTAGATTGTTTTTCCAAGCACACTTTTATATTTTGTCATAGTATAAAATAACTCATATAAAGAATTGCACTGCAATTTTTCTCCTCTTCTGTATTGTCACTAATATTCCACAATAGTTAAAGTAGAAAAAGGCCTTTTCATTGCAGGGACCGTGAATTGGCAGCTGCTTTGCATGCCAAACGTCCCAGCTTCAATGGAAGCGTTGCTCATGGAATGATTGCAGAACCAGGCCCTGAAATTACCTTGCCAGCTAATGATAAAATCGCATGCGGGCCACAGGGGTTTTTGTGGAATAAATATAAGAGTGGAACAATATCCAGTACACATTATACCAGTAATTTAAAGCATATTCAGGACAAAGAGAGAGTTCCCAGTGCAGGCAGCATCATAGAGATTTGCTGTATCTGATAAAGATTAGGTTTCTCAGCTCATAATACCATACTATTACTTTCCTTTTGTTAGTCTTTCAACACCTACACTCCTGCATTGACACAATATCAAGTAGGAAGAGGAAGAATAGCCTTGTATTTAAGGGACTGAGCAGGGATTAAAGAAATTTCGGTTCTTTTCCCTGGCTCTGCCAGAGACTTTTGTGACCGTGTACAAGTTACTTATTATTTTCATGCCTCTATTCTTGATCTGTGAAATGGAGATTTTTTTTTTCCTTTCTTTTTCCTCCCAGCCCTAAATGCTTTCTTGCTGGCTTCTTTGCACTTCATGTGCCAGGCTTGTTTCTTGAGTTCCAGCTAGAAGGCTGTAGCAGTTGCTTGGGGATAGGAAGTGTCTGGCTGGTGTAGGTGATGAAATCAGGGCAGACAATGGCTGGAATTAGCCACATAAACACTTGGAAAGCTGGCTGGCTCCATTTGCAGTGAAGTGCTTTCATTAGTTGAATGCGTGTGTGTTGTTTTACTTGGTCTAACATGAAAACGTCGGTAACCTGATGAACTACAGGAGTTTGAAAGAAGAAGCAAGATCATTGCTCTGTCATGGAAGTTTTCTCTGATTACGCATTTTTTTACAATTTCATCTTTTCTTTGAAGTTGATTTTGTGCCCTCTTGTTGTGTCCCTACCAGAGGCTGTGTTCTGTAGTGAGGAACCAGGAAAAATGTCAGAAATTGGGCTGGTGATGGGGCTGAGCCCTTGCGTGAGACACTGCGTGTTTGGACAGTTCAGTCTGCATTTGTAATACGTGGCTTTAAAATGCTTTTGGAGATTGCACTTGGCAATGATCATTTATCAGAGCTGGTAGTCTCTTTCTGAACAGAGCCTGAATGTAGTTTTCTTTAGAAGGTGTGTGGTCAAATCTCTGAACACGTGATTTCTTTGTTCCTGAGCTGCATCTTGAGATGCTAATAAAGCTCTGGTATCGTTCGCTTAATGCCGAGAGTTTGATCTCTGCTTTCTGGATCCCATTATGACTGAGGTAAATGCAAAGAGCTCTCCTGTGCTGAACGTATGGACTGGTTATGGGAGGTTATTTGTCAGTGCAGTTGCAAGCTGAATGAGCCAATGTCCTATCAGGTGTCTGTCACCAATTTCAGGTTTTCTTTATGGAGTCCTGCTGGCTGGCTGATGATCCTTCTTCAGCTGTGATGAGCTAATCTTTCCTTGACATTGCAGTCACAGTTCTGGAAAGGTCTGCAGAGCAGTGCCTTGCCTTTGGTTGCTGCTGTACCTGACATAGACACATATATATCCAGCTCATTCTCCTGACTGGCTTTATCATTCAGGAAGGAATTAAGGCTGATGAGTCCTAGAATATCCCTACTGGCTTTACTTTGCCGTTTGCAGCATAACCGTTGTCAGTACAGGATGGCAATTTTGCAGCATCGGGTGATAATGACCGTGTCTGGCTTGCGTGCCCTTGCTTTGCTGTGTCCTGGGGGTGCTGCAGTGGCCCTGGCCTTGCAGCTGCTCCGCTGCCACGTGGGCATCTCATCGTGTGCCTTTAACAGCCGTGCTTCACTGCTGCTGCTGCTGCTGAGAGCAGCTCTCGGGCTGGTGCTGGTAGCGAGGCTGTGCCGCAGCACCCACGCGCGACACGGAATCCACCCCTGCACCACGTGCTGCCCGTGCTCACACACAGCTCTCCTGCCTCCTGTGCCACAACTTTGAGAGCTGTCTAAACACTCTTCAGCTTTGGCTTCTTGGGACTGGGGATCTTTTGGTTGGGTTTTTTCCCTCCTCTTAGAATCAAGTTTTGTGAAGTCTTTGCCTGTGCGAGGGATTCGCACTGTTGACCTAATTCAACTCTGCCTTTGACCCCTGTCTTTATTACCTTGCTGTTCTGTCCAGCACTCGTGTGCTGCCTATCCAGGTGCACACTCCTGCAGGAGTGGGAGTAGTTGGATTTCCATGGCTTCTCTGAGCTCTTATGTCTTTCCAGAAGCATCCATTGTGTTTGCCTCTGTCCCTTCCTCCTTGTCCTTCTCTCATCTGTGCTGTCTTCTGTCCCACATATTTTAGTCCTTTATACTCACTCTGGAAGTTCCTGCCATGACCAGTGAGCTGAGGAAAAGTGATTTCCTTAAAATATGGGGGATCGTGGTGAAATTTTTTTACCATGTAACTAAACAAAATTGGGCTTTATCTTTTAATTTGTATTACGGCTTCTTAAAATAAAACAGCACGTTTCCTTAAACTCTAGAAACAGGTCCTAGACTCCTTTTGTTTCCCAGTTGCTACCTTAAGTAGTTTTAAGCATTATTTTGGAATGTAACAGAAAATTCCAGTTTAAAAATAGGTCTGGCAGCAGATCAGATGTGGGCTGAAACTTTTCAGCTTTTTCAGGGGTCATGAGATGCAGCACTGCCCTGATGAACTTCATTATGCCAGATGAATATAAAATAGTCATATAAAGGGAGATTTGCAAAGGCATAAAAAAGAGGCACCTCTTTTTTCAGTGCATCTAGGAATCTTAAATCTTAATCTTACATTTTAAAGTTTTTTCTCTTGTGTTAAGGTTGCAGATTAAATGTGTACATTTTTGTAATGAAAATAATTCAGTGATTAAGTCTGGAAATAGATGTGAATTTTCTGCAGCATTACAGATCAAGTCAGATTCCTCATTGAGTCATATTGTGCACACATTGGAGCCTTTGCAGTGCAGTATTTCAGCCTCTGCTAGGCATTTACAGTTGGAAAGGGGATTAATAGATATTTAAGGTGTTGATGAATTAAGGCCTAAATTCTAATTGTTGGAACCAGCAAGTTTAGGAGTTGATGAGTTTTTCAGGCCTAGTTATTTTAATTGTTTCACATGCAAACAAGACCATTCATTTCACGCCATATCTGCAGTTCTGCTGGTGTCCCCTCCTGTATAATGTCATTTGTCAGTAAAGGCTGAGCTGATTAGCTTTATAATTTACAGTTAACCAGATCTGTCAGGAAAATGGTCTTATTGTCCAGCTTGTCTTTTTGTCCTGAAGCTGTGGCTGGGGGTGGAACGGTGTGTGCACCTCGGGGAGGTCAGCGAGGGTGGAAGGCACTAATGCATTCTGAGCTGCAAAGCTCACGCTTGACCTCGATGATTAAAGTTTTTTCTGTCATCCAGCAGCCGTTGAGCCTGAATTGTCTCTTAAGAAGTCAAAAGGTCTAATCAAGCTAATGAACAAACTCAATCATTAGTACTTCGGGAAGGAAGTGTGCTAGCACTGCTGGTGCCCCAGCTGCAGGGTGTGTGTTGCTGCGGGCACAGGAGGAGCTGCTGGAGGTGCAGCAGGGCACAGCCGCCTCCCCTGTGCAGGGCTGAGCTCATCCCACCGTGTCCGCGCTCTGCTCTGGCCATGGGGGAAATTCTGCATTCTTGTAGGTGATAGGAAGGGCTGCTTGTTTCCTTTGAGGGGTTTTTAAAGTGAGGATTAAACAAAAGCTAAGCCTTCCTTGGGTGAACGTCTGTGCTAGTGAACTAATCTGCATTTCTCTTTATCTGTTCCTCCCAGCTCTTTTCACTCAGGCTTCTCTGACATGGATAAAATATTTTCAGGGATCTTTTGTTACGTTCCAGGATCTGAAGTTAATGGGAAAGCCTTTTTCATACTGGTCAAGTAGATGACAGCTGTTAGTGATTTAAATGCAGCAAAACCTTTCAGGCAGTGCACACCTTGGCTTTGGAGCCAGAACCTTTGTCATGTGTGTCCTGGAGACTGGCACCAGTGTCCTATATACACACACATACCTGCCAGACCTGTTTTTCCAAACATTTTCTCTTCGTTTATTTTATAATGAGGTATCTTATAATTCTTTATTCTGATGAGAGCAAAGCCACAGCAAAGAAGAAGAAAGTGGGTTTTTTCACACTCAAGCTTCTTGCCTGGAAAGCATGTAGTGATTTTGATTTTCCCTGTAAAAAGAGTAAATCAAAACCAGGTTATTATTTTTAAAATAAATCACCCTGAAACTCTAACTATCACATAAAAAAACTGTTGTTTTTTTTTTTTTTCCAAATCCATGGAAATTCACTGGCTCAAGCAAGGAGTGACAGAAACTCACCTAAGAAAGTGGCTTCTTCCCTCTGTCAAGAAGACCCATCCTGTGCTTAAACAGACACTTGCAATTAATCCTTGTCCTCAGTCATTTTAGCAGCCCAGTTGTCTTTGATTTTACACAGCCAGTGGTAAATTAGATTACAAATTTAAAGCTTTCAGAAAGAGAATGATATCATCCTTTAAAAGGGGGTGCTTTAAGACTTTTTGCTATCTAATGTTAATTTTGAATACTCAAAATGATGAGTCTAAGTATAGTTTAGTATGAGCATCCATAATAGTTATACATCAGTATAATTTAGTCCTTCTTTGTTACTTGTTTTTAATTCAATAAATATGTTTTCTTGCTATGTTGTGTATTTGTAGAAGTGTGGAAGAAATTGGTGCCCTTAGGCACATGCACAGCAGACTTCAGCATTTCCATAACTCATTAAAATCAGATGAAAGTAGAGTTGCAAAGCAATTTATGTCTTTTGCCAACAAGCTTGGGAAAAAGGTAAATTCCACTCCTCCAACAGGAGTTTTTCAGAGCTGTGGAGAGAACAGAATGGATATTCCTTACCAAACTGTTTGTGCTGGCTCTGCTGAGACAGATAAGGAGAATATACAGAATTCACATGACTGTGTGTCATATTTTGGGGACAGTAAGTAATATTAGCTTTGGATGATTAAAGTTCTTCAGCTTTAGCAAAATGTGTGTAAAGCCAGTCTGGTTTATTTTGATGATCTGCAGTTTTCCAGCCTGTTTTTCCGTCCTGTGGTTGCAACCTGCAAATAAAGTACAGTTTACTCAGTGCTTGGTAAGGCCTCTGTTCCTTACCTGTTTACTTTGGAAGGGAAGAAGGTCAGGGGCAGGCAGTGGAATCAGAGGGACTCAGTCAAGGCTGTTTGAGTGTTTAATGCTCTGCACTCTCCAGGGTGAACCCATCACTTTCTGTGAAGAAGCGTTCGTGTCCCACCGTTCGTCTGTGATGAGGCAGTTCCTGCAGAATGCCATCCAGCTCCAGCTCTTCAAGCAGGTACTGCCCCCAGTGATCCACAGGGAGGCAGATTCTGTAACAATTCAGGTGGGATCTGGGGGGCTCTTTCTATATCCCTTGATCCTGTAGTGCAGCACCTCAATTCCTGCTTGCTGCCTTCTCTCAGACTCAGGTGCTGAGGCATTCTGTGTATTGAGAGGTGGATGGGTTTTCCCAAGCTCAAGGGTTTTTCTTATCTGAGCGTGCCTAGACCCAAGATACCTCCTGTAAACTTTGTCCAGGAAGCATATTGTTGTTGAACATAGAATTACTGCTTTAGGGCAGCTGAAACCTTGTATGTGTAGCCAAACATGAATGCTGGTCTTTAGCAAAACCACACACCTTTGGGCAGTGGTCAGCATTGTGCCAGTTTGGGTGATCTTTTCATTCTATTTTGAATCTCTACCCAATGCAAGCTTTGAGGTTATTATTAAAATCTTTCTGAAAAGATGAGGAATGGGCTGGTTGATGTGTTTCTGTCTTTCAATGCTGATGCAGTTCATTGATGGGCGTCTGGATCTGCTGAACTCTGGGGAGGGCTTCAGTGACGTGTTTGAAGAGGAGATAAATATGGGAGAATATGCAGGTAGGAAATATTTTAAGGTTATTTCAGACACTTTTGTTGGCTTACCATTTGTGGGTTATCATGATGTAATTGATCATTGCTGATAGGTAAATAACTGAGGCTTAGTGGTCCTGGCAGCCTGAAATGTCTTAAATTTTTGTTCTTTCCTCTGTCAAGAGCTTTGAATAATGTATTGTAGTCTGAGTAATGCCTGTTGAATCTTAAAAAACCTCAGTGTTACCACTTTAATAAAATACAACTAAAAAGAGTTCTTGTCTTGGAGGAAAAATCTTGTCTTTACCCAGAACCACCTCAGATTTCTTTTAGTGAACTTAAAAACATCTGTGTTCTCAAATGTCTGAGACAACACTGAGGAAACAGGAGTGTAATTATGTTTACTCCTGAAAGAAAAGGCTGGCTGGCTGGTTCTGTCCATGCTCCAGAACCACTAAGTGCCAACATGTCACATTTTGAGTTTGTTTTCTGTTCAGCAGAGGGTTACAATTTGTGTCTTTCTGTATTTGGTTCTCTGTAGGTAGTGACAAACTGTACCACCAGTGGCTGTCCACAGTGAGGGTAAGCACACCAGGCCCTGCCCCACACCCTGAACTGCCTGATGAAGGTTTTCATGTCGTGACAGAGACAGTAAATCTTAAAGCTGTTTACATCTGATTGCATATAATCAAATTTGATCTCTGGAAATGTAATTTTGCACTGAAAGTAGGAAATACATTAGCCAGGGTTTAATTCCTTGGATTTTGCCCTTGTCCTGTGTTTCTCAGTAAGGTACAATAGTCCGTGGGATGTGGCAGGGATGTAAAACACCAACCAGATGAACAGATCATTGCAGTTATGTATCACTGGCTAATCACTTTTATTATATTCATCACATGCAGTTCAGCTGTTCTAGAATTAATGTTTGTGATTGGAGTTAGATTTCATTTTTCCTCAGTTTATCCCCTTATCAACTACTTGTATCTTAAAAAGGCACCGTGTGTGTGATAAACAGGACTGTGGGATGAGGGAAGGAAAAAGAGCAAATAAAACCAGATCTCCCCTCTGCAGACTGAATGTACAGGCTGTCCTGAGGCAGGGTCTCTGGCTCAGACATGGAGTGTTGCTCAGGATACTTGTGTCTTAAACTTGGTTAGGATTTTAGTGGAATGTACTCACCCCTGGGGTGAGTGGAAGCACAGGACAGTTTGTGAGACGTGTAAGACAAGGGCTCTTGGGAGGCACCCTTATTGTCCCTTGGACAATTGCTGTGTTAACCAGAACTGGGCAAAACCAGAGCCACACTCAGCGTTGTTTTCCTCGGGTCTTTTTCTTTAAATTGACCTTTTCATACCCAGCTCTGCTAATAAGGATAGTTAATACTCTGTTATTTTAAATTAAGAATGGTGGTTTTTAGATTTCTGTTTGCTTTAAAGAGCTTTGATAACATTTCTTCCCTTGTTACTGTAATTACAGAAAGGAAGTGGAGCCATTTTAAACACAGTAAAGACCAAGGCTAACCCTGCCATGAAGACTGTCTATAAGTTTGTAAGTATTGAGTACTGGTTTACTACTGAGTTAAGAGTCTAATTACAACTCTGTTTTAACCTTTCAAATGAGATTCAAGACTTACATCCATTTTTATAGGACTCACAGAATTACTTAAAATATACATTCATTCAAATTTCAAATTTAAATGAAATTTAAACTCAACTGAAATGTAAAGGACAATGGAACTTGTGATTTCTTTTGAAAGTACAGATGATAAATTCCATTTATTACACAGAACTCTTTCTGGGAAATAGTGCCTGTGTGCTCTGCTAAGCAGCTCTACCATGTCATCATTGCTCTGTTGGAAATCATTGTTACCTCAGCTTTCCCTGCTTGCAGCTTCATCGAAAGAAGGGAATCCTCTCATTTTCCAAATTGTTTCCATCTTTTCTAAATGTCAATTAATTTTCCCTGGAGATTTCTTATACCTGCTTATTTAGAGCCCAACTTACTGAGTTATTCTTTAAATGGAAGTGTTCTCAATGCAGTTAACAAACAGCTGGTGTGTTGCTGTGCTATCGTGTGTGGCTGCCAGCTCCACTCTGCCAGATCAAACAGCACAGAAACAAGTGAGGATTTCTTATATGCTCAGTTCTGGGAAATAATGCTACAGAAAGCATTGAGATAACCATTCAAACTTTGGTTTTTTCCTGCCTTCCTCCAGCCTGAGAGAGAGGTCTAGGATGAGACTGGCTCCAGTAAATGGAACTGGCATCCAGAGCACTGCGAGGAGAGTTTGCAGGCTCACTGCCAGTGTGGTAGAATAGTTTATAGCAAAGAGAAATACTTACTGGGGAACACTGAGGCTGTGGAATGCAAAAAGATGAAAGATGTTTGTGGCTTCAAAACAGGGAAAACAAAATTTTTACAACAAAGATGGGGTGATGCTTTTTGTTTATTTGGATTGGTTTTAGCTTTCTGTTTGTTTTAATGTATTTTCTGTTACATTTTTTATTGCCATTTTTATTAACTGAAAACAAATTTAGTCACTGCTGGAAATAGAAGGGAATTTTAACTTAAATTAATTTTTCATGCAGGCAAAAGATCATGCAAAAATGGGAATAAAAGAAGTGAAAAACCGCTTGAAGCAAAAGGTACTTGAAGTTCTTATTCAAAATGTATAAGCACCACGTCTGAAATCCTTAGCCACTGAAAGCGTGATGTGATCAATAGGAAGCTGTTTGATACAGTGTTGTTAGCACACTTCAAAATACATTACCAGCTGTCCTGGATTTTTCACACTTATAAATATTCACAGACAAAAAAAAAATTGTCTTCAAATACATTAAAGCTCTGACTTAAACCCACAAAAGCCAGAAAATTGAGTGTTCTGCTTGGAGTGGTCCTGCTCCTGTCCTTCGTGCTGGGGCACTGTGTGAGGGGAGTGCATATGGACTGGGAGCACTTCCCTGCAGTTCTGGCAGTGAACTTTTTGCAAATGGCAAATTGTGGTAATTTTTGCAGCAATCAGTCAGGAAAAATAGCATCATGTTTGTCTGCCGTTGGGAAGGGGATTTCTGCATTTCTTGAATGTCTGCTGCAAAGTTCAGACAGGAAGGAATTTATTAGAGTTGGTGTCCACTGCCAATTGGAATTAGTGCAGGAAAAAAAATACTCAAACTGTTTGTTGTTTCCCAAATGTGTGTGTGTGTTTGTAAACAGCACAATTCCCAACTGCTCTGCTGTGTTTGAGGGATGTGTTATCCAATCCCAGCTGCTCCTTTTGTACCAGAGGTACAGTCACACTGGCACACACCTCATCAGTAGATGGGCAACTCTGCCCTGGGCATTGCAGATACTCCCTTTATTCTGTGCATCAGAGCTCTCAGAGTCATGGACGAAGCCAGGCAGCTGACCTGCTGAGAGAACTGAAGTTCTTATTCAGAAATTTATATTCCGTTTGCTGCATAGGAGTTTGGCTGGTTTTTCTTTAATCTGTGCTCTCTCTGTAAATTTCTTCTCTAAATTTCTAGACCATCCTCTTAAGTTAGAGCTACCAATGTTGGTGGGCAGACAGAAATGCACCTGAGCCTGTGACCAGGCTGTTCCTCCACAGGCTGCCAAGTGAGGAATTGCCTGTGTGCATTCCAACTGCTGGTCCCTCTCCGAACACTCCAGACATTGCTTCAGAATCTCAGGGAAGAGAAAGTTGCTTCAGATGCTCTAATGTTATTTTATTATTCTACATTATATATGACCACTGGAGGTATAATTTGACAATAATAGAAATATGAAGCAGTTTTCTTGTAAGATGGATTTCTTTATCATTCCATGTGTTTCACTTCTGGACATAACCTTCCCAAATAATAAAATCTTTGGCCTTCTCGTGTGTTTCTAAAAGCAGTTGGAACTGTGTAACACGACCAGATTTTTTCCTGCATTTTAAATGCTAATAGAATTGTGTGCTATTGTGTGACATTTGTATACAAGGCTGAGAAAAGCCTCATTCAGTCATTGCTTTGTTTTATTATTATTATTGTTGTCTCCCTGGTCTGTCAAGCAGAAAGCCTCTCTTTAAAAAACATACATAACATTTACAACTAAATGGCCCTGTTTTGTTTCACCTTCCTTATGTGGTGTATCTGCAAGGGAGATCTTAAACATGTTGTTCAACATAGGCTTTCACACTGATAGCTGTGAGTAGTTGTCACACACTGCTCTACCTCTCCTTCCCTTATTATTCTGTGCTTTTCTATCCTATCCTCTTCTCCATGAGAATGCAGGTAGGAAGGTAACTAAAATTAGGGATTGCTCTGTTAAAAGTGATAAAAATAGCAAACATTGTTTTGGTCACCCTCATTTTTAATCTAAATGTCTGTGCTGCTCCATTATGGGTTTGTTATGCACAGATCTATAAATGCATCCTCCCCAGTTTTTATGTAAGAGCATTGTATTTATCCTGTGTTTCCTCACTAGCATGTGTGAGTGTTAACTGTCTGACATTCTGGTATCATTAAATACTAACTTTTTGCCAAATTTGGGATGCTAGTCTTTCGTCTTCTAAGAGTAACCTAAGGTTATTTTTAAACTGAACTTACTATCCACTGCATTTTAACGTACTATTTTCCATTATTAATACAGAAAGAATGCAGGCCTCTGGTAAGGAAAAGTCAAATATAAACATCCCTTTTCCAGTTTTTGCTGCCAAATCTGAGTAGCTTCTGTACAAAATAGAATTTAAAAATGCAATAAAGCTGGAGGTTCTGCTTCCTCCAACTCTGCATAGCAATGGTGACCTCTTAAATATAATCAAGAGCCCATTTTGCCCTTGGTCTGCTCCAGTCTTGGGTTTGAATTGCAAATGAGAAATGCAGGATTGACCTGTTGAGAGGTCACTGTGGTGTGTGTAAGGTCCTTCTTTAATATGATAGTGGAGATTGAATGGTGCTTCATTTCCATCCCTTGTTCATTTGTGGTGCAGTATTTCAAAGCAACAGAAATAGTTTTCAGAGGAATCTTATGAGTGAGAGCAAATAATTGTTAATAGATACAGCCTGGTAGCTTTATTTTATATCTGATACAGTTCTTTTTTTTTCTTTTCTTTCTTTTTTTTTCCCCTCTTTTTTCTTTTTCATTTCCCTTTTTTTTCTTTTTTTTTTTTCTTTCTTTCTTTTTTTTTTTTTGCAAAGGCTGCCTTTTTCCATCTCACAAACCAACCGTGGTGGTCAAGTCCCTCTGTTAGTGGCTCATTTGAAGCTTAACTGCATAGAATTAGGAAGAAGGAGGAATGTGAATGGTACCGTCCTCAACTTTCAGTCAGGAGAATGGAACTTACTGAAAGCTCTGGCTAAGACAATTTATATAAATGGTTGGGCACTTGGCATTAATATATTCAGCATTATTTTAGTTATTAGAGCCCTGTGTGGCTCTAGTTAATGCCTGGTACTCTAGAAACAACTCATTTAGAGCTTTATAACACAACCTGCACAATGTTCATGACGTTCAGAAGGTGTTTTGCTCCTCTCTAGCCAGTGTTTGCAGTCCATTACAAAATTTAAGATCAGATTTTGCTGTCTTTTAACTCAAATGTGTTTTCATTGAAGATAGAAAACTTTTGTGGAGCAGATTTTGCTTTGATGAGTGAAGCTGTATTGATGATTTGTTTGCATTTTGGGGATGTTGAAAAAATAGAGAGGAATCAAATAATTTATTTCTCATATTTTATTAAGCCATTTTAAAAAAATATATTGTGGTTTTGTTGGAAGTCTGTACACCAACACAGTGGAAGTAGGCTTTAGGAACATGTTATCTTTTATATGCAATTATATCATCAGAGAAGTAGAGGCAATCTATAGCAATAAAAGCTCAAGGATTTGCAGTGATCGTTACACATCTGAGGGGATTTTGCTTAGTGGCTTAATCTCTCTCTTTTATCTCCTCCCATTCCCCTCATGTCCAAATTTTTGTGTCCTTTTTCTGGTTTTTGGGCGATTTGCCTGGGCAGGTGCTTTGCTTTCCATTGCCTCCGGGGTGTGTGCTGCCTTGGCTGGAGCCACAGCCCCAGGCAGGGCTCTGCAGGGCCAGGAGCAGCCCCTGCCCAGCGCCCTCGTGGTGGCCCTGGGGTGCTGGAGCTTTGGCAGCTCCAGGCACCTTCAGTGTGGCTCCACCCCACAGAAATACGTACATGGGCTTTGTGTTCAGTGTTACTGCAGGGAAGGGTGCTGCCATAGGCTCTGTGAGTTCCAGACTGAGGAGCCCCTTGGGGGCTCGGTGCTGTCTGGAGCTGGAGTAGGAGTTTGACAGACACTCAGGTTTCTTGTCAAAGCCTTGTTTTGGGGCTCTTTGTTACTAATTCGGAGGACTTTGTTGTACCTTTTCGAGATAAGATGGCATTGTGCAGCTGAGGGTGGGGGGAAGAAAAAGTTTTTCTCTCTAGTTTGACCTTAGCAAGTTGTTAATTCCCCATGATCCTTATGCCTGTATTGGGGAACCACTGCTCTACCAGCTGGATCTAAAGAGGGGTCTCATCTTCTCTGTGGAGCAGACAAAGCCCCTTAGAAAGTCCATCCAGCTTTTTGTTTCATTTGACCTAAACACATTAGGTCAGTGTGTGTCCAAAGGAACCATTTCTAATTGGCCATCAGCTAACATGGCTCATTATTGTACCTGAACGAGCCGGGGGCTGGCGGGGCCGTGTCAGAGGTCAGGGAATCAAAGCCCTGCCGGTGGCAGCAGCCACCCTCAGGTCAGCCTTGCAGAGCTCCAGCCTGTGCAGCCTTCTCTCCATATTTACCCAGCATTATTTCCTTGGCATTGTTGCAGAGATGTAAGGTTTGGGGCCCACTGCGTTACAGACTGTTTCTCAACTCACTTTCAAACTCTTTGCTCCTTCTCTGATTCCTGGTGTCTTCAAGCCTTTGTCTTTTTCAAAACCTGTGTTGCACACCCTGTGCCTGCACTTGCCAAGTCCTCTAACCTGGGCTGGTGGGTCACTTCACTTCTGGAGATGAGAAGTAATGTCAAAGCAAGCAAAAAGTGTTTTGCCAGGCAGCCCTTGGTGTTATACCTTCTCCAGGAGGCACATCCAGTGCACACAGACTCCAAGATGAAATGCAAAGCTAACTAAACTCTGAGTTCCATCTCTCCTTGCCACTTCAACCAGTAATTGTTCTGCTTTGGATAAATCTGTGCTGTACGTTAATGGAATTACCGTGTTCATTTAGGTTTACAATAAGCAGAATGCCCTGTCCCTGGGCTTCTGTTGAATTCATTTCTAAAATAGAAAATCTGAGCTATGGTTTTTTCTCCACATGCACTTCCTGGCTTTTGTGTGTTCAAGTCAGACATTTTATTGAATGTCCTGTTTGCACCACTGGTACTGGGAGGAGAGAGGGGTTGTGTGCAAGCTCTGACGGATGAAACGTTTTATTCTAATGATGTTTTCTTTTCTGTACTTTGGTGTTCTTTTCCCCTAACATCCAAATTGTTAGTCAGCATTATCCTCTAGTGTCTCCTTTGTGCACCTTCCCCTCACTCAGGAGTGTTCCTGGCCATGCTATTCACCTTTTCCTACCACACAGGACATTGCTGAGAACGGGTGCTCGGCAGCGCCGGAGGAGCCCCTGCCAAGGACAGCACCATCGCCACTGGTTGAGAAAAAGGACCCCAAATTAAGAGAGGACAGAAGACCGATCACAGTACATTTTGGACAGGTAGGTCTTAGTGTAAAGTTGTTCTCAATCGTGTGACTCAGCAAAAGTAGTTCAGAGAAAAGTCATGATAACGAATAGGCCAAACACTTCGTCATCTTTAGTCACTGAACTATGCTGGTTTAGTTTTATTTCTGTTGTATCTGTTTCAAGGGGATTCCAAAACCTGATTTTTCTGGGCTTTGCTGATTCCTTTTGTTCAGACAATGATTTTGAGGAAAATAAACGGTAAGGAAGGAATGGAGGGTGAAGCATAAACATTGTAGCAATTTTATAAACTATTTTGTGGCAATTTTATAAACTGTTTTAGCATGCAAGGTGCTATAGTCCTCAGGACTGAGGGTGTAGAATTTAAAACATCCCCTTTTATCTAGCCAGATCATTAGTGTCAATATGGAATGTCCAACTATTAAAGCATTTGAGCATTCTCTGAAAATTAAATGCGATGAATTAAGATGGAAAAATCAATTAATAGCTTGTTAGTGTGCTCTGTATTCAGTATTGACAGCTGAGCTGTTCACATTAGTTACTTGTGTAATGTTTCTTTTGATATGTCTGCAAAACAGAGAGTTTGGGGGGGTTTGAAGAGCTAGCTATTTAGAAAATGTTGTGGTTGCTGTGATTTTCATGGAAAAACATCCTGTATTTATTATCAGTTTGCCAGTGTTCCCCTATTAAGTATAGCCTGATTCAAAAAAATAACATGTTTTGTGTTCACAGTTCTCTTTTCTTTTGCTGTATCTATTCTTTACACTGTTCTGAGTAGAAAACAGGAAGGAATATCTGATTTCTTCTAAGGAAGCAAAGTGTAATTTTAAAGCAATTGTAAAACATTATAAAATGTGAAGCAAACCAGTTTTAGAGAAGTGTTTAAGGATAGAAACCAGTTGGTGTGGCTGCGCTGACTGTTCAGGTATTAGATGGGGCTACCCGAGGTCTGATCAGTGCTCAGAGCAATGCTGTCTGCATCATTGCAGAATTAGATTTATTTTTTCAGTACTTTCACCAGTGTGCTAAATGTAAGTTCTCGGAGACTTGTTAAAAATCATTCTCTTCCAATTAAGTGTTTTCAGTAGAGATTTATTTTCCCATTACTTTCTGTGCCACTACAGTTGAGAGGAATTGGGGCTACTGGAGGAATGCAGCCATCTAGCTCCAGCAGGGACATGTTACATTTCATTTGAAGCAGTCAGAAATCAGATAATACTAGAATTTACTTTCAGTTTTTCCTTTAGATTTTTGTGAACGATGGATGGTTCAAACATGATGGTAGATTAATGAAATGTATATTTGAGTGGTAAGTGCAAATTGAAATTCATGAGGTTTTTTAACAGTCACTTTCAAATTTTTTAATGATCACTTTTCTATATCGAAAGAAACACACATCAGCTTTCCTGGCCCCTGGCTGTGGGGAGAGGCTCTCTAGCTGAATGCTTATTGCAGTCATCACATTACAAACGTTGGTTTCCAAAAACTGATGTGACTTAGCAGTTGTAGGGCTGTTTGGCTCCCAGCCTTCGTCCTGGTACGGGGCTGCTTTTCCTGGTAGCCCAGTGCCAAAACAAAAATGAAATCATACGTTCATCCAAAAGGAAAAGATGTTCAGGTTTATGAAATATAGATTAAGGCTTTGGGGAGGAAAAAAGCAGCAGCGTTTACTGTATAAATGGGAGATGGCTTCTAACTCGTGATTAAAGGCAGAGATTTTAATGTCACTTTTAACTCTATCTAGAATACAGAAGGTGGGAACAATTAAAAAGGCACAAGAACTCTGAAATAAGAGCTGTTTGTGCATTCACAGCTCTTCTAAACTGAAGAGGATGAAAGAGGCTTTTTTCTCATTGTCAGGGGCTCTCTCGGAGTGCAGCATTGTGCGGCTGGCAGCGAGGTTTAAAATGCATGCATGCGCTGGGGTCAGGGCCCGGCTCGGGGCGGGCGGTGCAGGGAGCCCGGCCGCAGCGCTGCAGCAGCGCTCTGCCGCCGCGCGGGCCTTTAATTGAGACGTGCTGTCAAAGTGACAAACACATTTGCATACAGTCTATTTATTTTCCTCGGAAAGGTCTGCAGTCTGCTGTTGGTTGAACATTCTTAATCAGCGAGCTGTAAGTGAGCCGGCAGCGAGCTGTCCTGTGCTGGGTGCTTCTCTTCATTACATGACAGATTAGCTAAAGGGGGATGGGCTAGCGAGCCAGCAACAACCTTTAATTTTAACTCATTATCTCTCACCCTAGAGTGAGGGAGTTGCTGGCTTTTCCAAACACAGTTGTGTATCTGCAGTTGTTAGGCTACAAAAAATATCAGTAAAATATCTTGGAATGCCTGTGAAAGCACAGCCTCTCAGCTGATGGCTCACCAAAATTTGGCAGTAATTAGCTGACTGGGGGAGATTCTGTATGTCCTGGCTCATCTTGGTGAGTGGTGATCAGGCATCATCGCAGAGCCTTGTTTATTGTGGAATTGTTTTAATGATGCTTTCTGTAATCCTAAGACATTGTGGGAAAGCTCCCCTTGATGGTGAAAAGAAGGATTTTAGCCAGATAGCCTGGGGCAGTGTAGTAAGGATCTAAACAGAGTGTTCTTAGCGAGACACCACCGTGGGAGGGTGGGACCGCTGCTTTTCCTGGGTGGGACTTTGCATGCTTTGCCCAGGGTGTACCTTTCTTATTGATCCCTGCACCAACCAAATACAGGAGCTATCACCACGGGCTCTGGGACAATGCAACTGTACTCAACAAGTATACAAGCTGGAGCAATATACAGACGGCTCAGGGTTTAATGGCTGGAGAGAAGAGGGAACAATTTTCAAGCCATGGCCAAGATTCAAAGGGAAGGTTTGTAGTGCTGAGTAGTGCTTTGTGTTTGGGGGAAGAGTAAGGTTAATTATTATGGAAGATCCAGTGCTACAGAGAACATCTCTTGTGGTGCTGGGCTGATAGTTGGACTTGATGAGCTTACCGGTCTTTTTCAACCTTAATGATTCTATGAATGTCCTGTTACTTGCTTTCTTCTGTTTTTTTGTCTTAAAAGCTGACCAAAATGTCCTTAAGGCATCAAACACATGCTGCATATCCAGCTGCCAGAGCTGTCCTCGGGATCCTTCCCAGTGTGCCTGGCAGGGCAGGCACTGGGAGCCCAGTAAGCCCTGACCAGGACAGAGTGGGACACTAATGCAGGTGATTTGTGACTCGGGGGTTTGGGCTCTTGTTTCCATGTCCACACATGTACTTTTTAGGCAGAACACATGTCTGTGTTGTCTTTGAGCTGTTTGGAGAATAAACACTACACAGTGTCATGGTGACTGTTTTGAACAGGTTCCTTGTCCAAGCAAGCAGCTGTTGGGGCTACTTTGGCAGAACCCACAGAGTTCTTACAGGACTGGTACCTGTGCCCAGTCTTCCCACCAGTCTGGCAGGGATGGTGTGAGCACACAGGATGGGCCCAAGGGCTTCAAAATCAAACCTACACTTAGGAGCGTTCTTCCTTGGGAGCTTTCCCACAGTCAGTAGCTCCCCTGATTTAGTACAATTAAACCAGCAAATGATAAGCTGCCAGAAACATCACTTGTTGGGAAAGGGAATCATTTCATTAGAAGCAAGTGATCCTGGCACTTCTGTAGAACTCTCTAATTGTGTCTGTTATAATTAGAATGTCTTTTGTCAGCTTCGCTGGGTTTATGTTTTCTATGGCTTGTTTTTATTTACCAGCAAATAGGATATTTAATTCCATTTATGTACCAAAAGGTGTAAAGCTTAAGAAAATACAAAAGACTCTTCCACATATATCTTTAGTAGAGAGGTTCAATCATATTCCACTCTTGATGCAAACTACAGAGAATAAGTGCTCTGGGGACTTTAATTGGGGACTCTAATGTAAATAGCTATGAAACAAATGGAAAATGCACTAATGTACTGAAGCAGCTTGTCTGACTGTGGAAAGGCTTCTCTGGGTTCTCTCCCCGGCTCATTGTCACTGCTATTAAACTCTTGCAGGCCACAACATGGAAATTGCCATCTTACTTGCTGGTTTGAACCCTTTTGCTGTAAATGAACGTGTTCATTTTTCCTAGTCACAGTCTGCACTTGGACACACAGAACAAACAGCTCTGCTTTGTAGGGCAGTGCTCTTCTTCCAGGAGATTAAATGGTATTAAGAGGTCAGGGGAAAGATGGGGAGAACACCAGCCAGCTACATTCCAGGAATGCAGAACTGGATCGCTGAGGCCAGAGGCAGCAGAGGAGGGATTATCTCCAGGGTAAATGCAGGGAAGGGAGGAAGGCTCCTTTGCCAGACCCTGTGACTCCCTTCACACCCAGGTGCATCGGAACAATAGCAGATTCCCCTGGATCACAGCAGGCATTGTGTGGCACTGAGGTAGAAACCAAAGGGGAAAGGGGAAAACAAGTTCATTTGCTAATATTGGTGTAACTGTATGCTCTAGTTGTAGAGCCAGCTCCTCCTCTGGCCACTCTGAGCTGCTCAGACAATAGCAGGACCTTCATTAAGTAAATGAGACTCCCTAGCACTCTTCCCCACAGATCAGCAATGTGGGTTCCCATTTCCTTTCTCTGGAGCCACATGGTGTTTCCTCCCTCTCTCCATTTGATTCTTTATGGATTTAGCAAAAGCATAAGTTCTTTAAAATGATTTTGTCTTCAGAAAGCGTATCTTCTACCCTCATTTGTTCTCACTCCTTTTTTGCCTGTTCCTTTCAGGGAGGAGTTCAGTGTTGCTCAGTAAAAGTCACCTCACAAGAAAGACAAAGCACTTGGCCATCTAATATCTGCTTGAGACCACTCAAATGTCCTATCAGGTTCTTGGGGGCAGTTTTCTTAGTTAGAGAAGTATAACCAAGGTCAATGAATGAGATAATGATGCATTGGATTGAAGCGGTGCTTTGTAGTGTGCAGGATTAGCAGAGATGGCAGTTCATGGGCTGGGAGTTAGGGAATGGCTGCACTGGCCATGTGTGCCAGTCTGGGACAAGTGTGAGCAGCACCTGCAGTGCGTGCCTGGGGTTTCCTGCCATGCCATGCAGGAATTCATGCTTTGTAGTGAGAGTGTGGCCCCAGTGTGCATCCAGCACATGTGTTCAGCCATGAAAAAACACATTGCAGGCTGGCTTTTAGTGTTTTGCAGCTGTGTGGGTGTTTGCAGCACTCCTGGCACAGGGATGTTAGGAATCGCTGTGCTGCCCTGCGTACACCGTGTCAGGTGCTGCAGTGCTGGATGTGGGAGGGAGCGCAGGCACAGCCGACCTCCCAGGGCATGTGACAAGCGACAGCAGCTGTAACGTGTCTGCAGAGTCTCCTTGTTAGTCCTGTTCTGCTGAGGAACCCATAAATATCTCCTAGAGAGGATCTTGGTCCATCACTGCTGGCATGTGGAAGGAGAGTTGCGCTTTATAAATAATACATACATAGAAAATAAATACATCAGTACATGCAAGGCTACCCAAATCACCTAGATTGACAACTTGAGGAGAGCTCACAGTGTCTTATGGATGACTTGCTTCTCTATCAATGTACATCAGCATCCAAAAGCTTCTTATGTATTACTTATGAAGTTGATATGTACAGTTAGGCCAGAACTGTCTGAATTGGCCTCTGGGCAACTGGATTAAACCAGGAGATTAAAGAGAAAGAGTATGTGAAACATATAATTGTTCTAAATGCTGACCCCACTGTGACTGTTTGTTTAGCCAGGCATTTTTTAGATTTGCCATTAAGAGCTGGGCTGATGAATACCACATAAAACAATTGTGAGTGCCATGCTGCAGATAGAGGGTCCGTGTCCTTCTGTGGGTGTGTGGGGAGAGTGTTCCCCCAGTTATGCAGCTGGCTTGGTGAATGATGAAGCTGAGCAAAACAGAGAGTCATTGCTGTTTATAGGACTCCCTAAATGAGAGACCATGTCTTTTTTCTTTTTCTTTTTTTTCTTTGCAAGTATTCCACTTGATAAAGAGGAATAGCTGTTAAGAGATAATAAGGAATATGTCAATTTTCCAGCATTTTAAATCATGTAGGTTACATGATCTCTTTGCTTTGAATTCCAGCATCAGGACCACAGAAAGCCAAAGAAAAGCTGGCAAAATGACCAGTTAAAAAAGAAAACACACACAAACCACTGTGGCTTTTTTCTTTAAATTTGATATTGCATTGCTGGATTTTCTAGTATTTTAAGTGAAAAATATATGTAGTTAGTTCCATGTTGACAATGTCCTTGAGGATTTGACAGTGAGATTTTCCAGCAGTTGCTCTTCGTTAGAATCCTGGTGGTGTTTAATAAGGCAGCCAAACTGCTGGCACCTCGGGCTCGTGTTTGTTCTCCGAGGGCTCGGGGCTGCTGCAGTAAGCACATCGACCAGGGCTGATCATTACAAGGGCGTACGCCACCATGAATAAAAATGTCACACGTTCTCCCATCTCACAGTGGTACAAAATGTCAGTCCTGTCAAACAGACATTGCAAGTAGCACTGAGCAGTCAGTACAAATTGGGAAGCTGAATATTCCCCCAGCTTTCTGATATTCTTCATCTGAAGCAGAAGAAAAGCAGTTGTTAACCTATTAGCTGTGATTTTAAACTCTGCTGAGGTAGTAGATGGATAGGCTTTAACACATGGGATAAATATATTCCTGGGGTCTGGGATTTTTTGCAACATGTCTTTCCATCCATGTATGCTGAGGAATAGACAGAATGAAAACAAACCGCAGCAAAATGAACCTCGTTTTGGAAGAAGTCCTCTGGAAAAAATGATCATCTCAATGAGATTCTCTCTCAACCTCTTGCCTCTTTTACCTCTGTGAATAGTTGTACAAAAGCCCTCGTTTCTGGTTTGTTGTAATCCAGAAAGGGCCTGCTTCAATGAGTTCAGGGAGTTTTCCTTCATGGCCCTGTCATTGTGCAGCAAGGTCACAGAGAGCTGGGGTTTTATTGTCCTTCTGGACAAATGAAGGTTGTGCTGCTTCAGGGTAAGGCCCATTGTGTGGTTCAGAGTCCATAGGATGTGTTCTTTCCTAGTACCAGGAACATCCCTGTGTGTTCAGTTACCCATCTAGGGTTGAGGAGTGGATATCACCACAATATCAGCAGGATTCTGCTCTTACTGCAGGGTCCAGAAAAAAATCCAGCACAAAAAGTTAAGCACAAAGTGGTGCCAAAATATCAAAGAAATATCAAGAAATTATACAAAGTCATCAGTGGTTGTCTAAGTGGACAAGAACAGGTAAAAGAGGCTGCAATGTTCTGTGTCACAGTGAGTATTTCAAACAAATGGGTTCAAAGCCCATTCATTCTTTGTATAGAAATTTCTTTGGCTTTTCTGACACCTTCTCAGTATTACAAATTAACCCCCTGCCCAAACAGTGTGAATGCTGGAGCAAATTGCCAAGGAAGCCCAGCAAGGAGCAGGGATGGCAAAGCTCTGCCACACCAGAGCAGAGCAGGTGAAAAAGGAATCAGCAGAATCCTGGCCTGCTCCTGCCTTGTGTAGTTACTGTCTGCAGCATGATCCTTCCTTACCCAGGGCCTCACTACACTGGAGCAAAATGGCAACATGTGTGAGGCTTCTTTGAACCTAATGACTCTAACTTGAGTTCAGTATTTTGTGTTCTGTAGGCACCTGTTTGCTGTGGGAGGAGGTACCTACTGCACATAACTTGGTGTGCAGTGGCTTTCACACTGTGGTCTGCAGCACCTGGGCTCTGTTCCAGGTAAATAAGAGGCTGTTGACAGGCATCTCCTTTGGAAGATGTCCAGAGTCCTCAAACTGCAAAGTGTCAGATAATACCAGTTTAATGGTTCAGGGGTGGTTTACATTTTTTTAGATGAACTGAGTGCACTATAGATGGGAGGAGGTCAGTGTTGATGTTCAGCTGCTCAGCAGACAGAGAGTGGAGCACTAAGTGGTCACAGTCTCAGATTTTACTGATACCACCTTCTGTGGGTTTTACTTCTGGTTTGCATAGGACAGGGACTTTCCTGACACTGGAGCTGCTGGGGAGTGATCAGGAGTCTTGACAAGTCTTTAAGCATAGATACCACCATATTCCTCCCATCTACATCACAGAACTGTACATGATACTTTGGGCAGGGCCTGTCTTAGGCTCCTGAATACACACAGAAAAATAGATCCATATCATTCCCAAAATTCTTCCTTTTTTTTGCAATGGCAGGCAAAAGAAATAAAATACCATTCTGTTCTACAGCCCAGGAGTTTATTGTTTAAGGGATGTGTTTTTAGAATAGCATCAGTTATCATCAATAATAATCCACAGTGGTGTTCTCATGGTTTTGGGATTTTGGCTTCAGGCATTGCTGCATTTTTGCCAGACTTATTCTACCTTCCCCATATACAAATGTGGCCTGAAGAATGAGGCATCCCTTAAAACATGGAGATTATTTTTATCACAGGACCCAGCAGATTTCCGTTGAAGTATTTCAGCATGTAAATTAAAAATATATGCTGTAAAGCATACACTGTTCCTGTCATCCCAGTTTGTGAGCTGTACATATGGGAGCATGTAAAAAGCCGAGTGTGCTGTGCAGGGATCTGGGTGGATAATAAAACAGCTGCCTCATAGATTCCGTCTGCCTTCTCTACTGAATCTTTTTAGGTACCAGACATTTTTCAGTGTTGTTATTTTCTCCCCTTTTTTAAAAAAATTAAGTGTTCAGTTGAGGTCCAGCCAGTTCTCCCAAAGTCAGCACTTAGGTCTCCTGCAGCCTGGAGTGTGTGAGCCTGGCTTCATCCAGCACAAGGCATCACTCTCCCATGGCTGATTGACTTTCAAGTACTTTCAAACCAGTCCTCAATTTCAGAAGGAAATAGGATATTCATGTAGAAGAGCTTTGCTTTGGAAATTGTTGGAAACACCCTCACTGCTAATTGAGAAACACTTGTTTCTCTGCATACTGACAAACCAGTTCTTACCTGGCTGTGTTTCCTTTAAGCATTTCCTTCTGGTTGCACTTGTTGCTGCTTATAAACTAGCACCTCTAATCTACTCACAAGGCTCTGTTTTCAATACCACTTTAAAAAAATCTCAAAAGACATCCACAATTTGTTTGAGATAATATTCTGCTCACAAGCTGTTACCTTGAAGACCAAAAATTATCCTTTTGTAATGTTTTCTCTGGTATAAAACCCTATGTAGCTGCATTGTGAAAGTTTCTTGGGTATATAATAGCTACTTGAAGACATGTGGGATCTATCATTCTTAAATAGTATTTTGATAGTGTAAAAGTGAATGTAAGATTTTCCTTCCTTCAGCATCTCATGGCTTAAAGTCACTTGTCTGATAATTAGTTAAGCAGTGCCAGATCTACAGTAATAAAAATGGGGTTTTTTCATAATTTCTGTCTTGTTGCTTCAGAAGTATTTAGAACAAGACAATTAAGCATATATCCAGAGGAAAAAGGTATGCTGGTAAACAGCTATTGGTGAGAAAGTGCTAATTTCGACATTTCTCCCCTTTACATAACAAGCTATAGTACCTACATTTAGGACCACACCTGGAATAGCAATTTAGCAGCTTTTAGCACTGCAGCCATGTGCTGGTTGGTGCCCATTCCTCCCTACAGCCCAGGTAATTAAGTTGATATTCCAACACTGCTTCACCTGCTGACCTTTTAGAAGCAATGTGTTTTGCTGCATTAACAAATTAACTTCAAATCGGTGGCTCTCCCAGCAAACACAGAGGGTGAATATGCTTGCTTACCCGGCTGTGGTGTCAGGCAGGAGCACCAACACTGGCAGTGCAGCTCTGGGAAAGCCCCTGGCCCCTGCTGCTGCCTCCCCTCCACCCCAGGCTGCTCCACAGCCCTGCCTGTGTTCACAGCCCTGCTCCAAGCCTGGCCTGGCCTGCTCAGTGCAGAGCCCTGCTGGCCATGGGCTGTTCTGTGTTCCCCTGCTCTGAGATCTGCTGGGGCTCAGCAGTGCACTGTGTGGTGCAGCACATACCACCCTCCCAACAAACCCCATTGCTGGGGGCACTGCAGTGATAACAGAAGTTGGAATCAAAGTGTTAGCTTTGCCTGTGTTGCTAACAGCGCTGAAGTCACAATTCTGAGAGTCAACACAATGCCTGGTTAGAAGTCCAAGAGACAAAAAAGTTTCTGTACCTCTAATCTTTTCCCAAAGCAGCATTTTTATGTGTCTTTATTGTGGAAACACATAGAACTATTTTTTGATCAGAGTGAAAGCTTAATCATATGTGATATTTGAAGCTCAGTTGGGAAAAAATAATTTAGTGACAGGATAAGGGTATGAAAGTATTGGCTCCTGCAAAGGAGTAGTTTATTGTAATATAAATATATAGAATATTTGTAGTATGTTCGTTTTCACTTACACAGAATTGAAGTGATACATGCACAAGTAGTTTTGAGATCTAGGCCATCATGATGCTTTAAGGTCTGAGTTGTAATTTTTGGTCACTTAGGAGTGAAATCCAGGACAGGATCTGAACATAAGCTCACCTTTAAATGCATGAAAAGTTTAACTGAGTCGGGGTTTTTTCTGTGCTCTTATATGTCTGCTTTGAGGCCTTCTCCATAAGTTTCCACAAGCACTAAAATCACTTGAGATCTTAGTGGAAGTGGTTTTGAGTATCCTGGTTTTCATTTGCATAAATGTAGCCTAGAACACTTGGACCTCGGGGTCCAGGAATGCCCCCTGAAGATATTGGTTGTGTCAGTCCTTTTTGGCTGTCTGGTGTGGAGTGCTGTCCCTGCTGCCCTTGGTGTGACAGGAGCTCAGTTCAGCCCATGGCTGCCGGTGCTGCCGGGGCACGTCGTAGCTCATGGGGTTTGTCACTGCTTTGGAAAAAAAGAGTAAGAAAAATGGCCTTTGGTGAGGTGAGTATGCAGGTAAATCACGTGCTGTCACATGCTCATGCTGCTTTTGCCAGGACCTCCGAGGTGTTACCATGCAGGTGACTTTAATTTAGTCTCCACTTTGCTGCAGCAGCACAGACTCCGCCCGCCGCGGCCGCCGCCCCCAAAGATCCAGCGCTCCTCCAGGCCCGTGAGTAGCTGGGGATTGTTTCACTGCCACAGCTTAACACTGCCTGAGTTACGCTCCTTGTAGCACTACTAAACCCTGGTAGTTTGGATTGTCAAACTCTGCGCAGAAGCCGTGTGTGAATTATGCTCCTAAACTGCCTTCTCTCTGCTGCGGCACAGCCCTGGGACCCGCGGTTGTTCTGCTTTTCTCTGGCGAGCCCTGCAGCTCTCGGGCAGCTCTGCAGGTAACTGGGGCTGCTCTGGCCACGTCTGGTTTGCCTTTTGCAGTGATTTCTTACACACAAAGCCCTGCTAGACTGGCTGGCAGAAGTTTTTAGCCAGTGAGCTTTTGAAGACTTGCACTGAACTCAAACCTAAAAGGAAGCAGAAGTCTGAAGAAAAAATATTTATTCTCTGCAAGTTATGCTTTTAATTAATTTGGGATGCCTAATTCTTCTTCATGTGTGAATAGACTTGAAGAAAGCAAGGTCAATCTTTGGTGGTAGAACGTTGGTACCATGTTAGGGATGACATACACTGGGTAATTCCATGGTGTAAAAGAAGGCACAGCAGGCTGGCCAGAGGAAGGGACTCTTCATTGAAGAACTGTTCAGAAATTATTGGCAGTGCCATGCCTATACATGTTAGATAGGGATACCTTATCTTAGCAGTTTTTCCCCAAAAACGCTCCCTGTAGAACAGCTTTCACCTATAGGCTATGCAGGATGGCATTAAAACTGGACACCCTGCTGGGTCTGCACCAGATGTTTTTTTTTTTTAAAGGCACAGGCAAGAAGTATCCATTTAGGAGGGGTGTTGGTTTTTGGCACGGCATTGGAAGATATTTATGTGTGTTCAGCACTTCTGCTTTATATATATAGTTCCCCCACAAATCATCTTACTTCTTGCTTCCTTATCCATACACATACATGCATAAGAAAGAGAGAGATGCAAGTTTTCAAATTTGATCTTGCTAAAACTTGTTAAAATGTGTTTTGGATGAGCAGGTAACTGGTTAACAAGTGCAACTGGGTGTGTGTTTTAACTTTTGATCTCTGGTGCATGTTCCTGTGTGACATTTCAGTGGCATGTGTTTCTTCTCCTCCCTTTTTTTAACTCTGGGTGTTTAGCTTAACAGAGCCAATTTTTATGGATTCTTCCCCTGAATATTTCTGTTCTCTGTGTTTAAAAAGTAGCATTGACTGTGATTATGTGTGTTCTCCTAAATACAGTGGGCATGGGAGACCCTCCCAGATGTGTTTCACTAGGATCAGACTTCCCATGTCCTGTGGGGTTCCTGTGGTGCTCCCATGGCCTCGTGTTCCACATTTGGCAGGTGTAAGAGGGCATGTTGTGATTCCTCTATACCAAAGTTGCTGAACTGTGTTGTTCAAATGGAGTCATTTATTATGTGAAAGTCTTGTTAAGACTGTTTAATCTCCCAGCTGTAGGGTATTAATAGTCCTCACTGTAACATGGTTGGTTCAACTGTCTTTGCTCCCAATGTGATGGATAAAAGGTTGGAAATGTAATAATGAAAGCTCCTGTTGCATTCCTCTGGCTGTGTCAGTAAGTGGAACAGAAAGGCTTCATTCATCAAGGGGAAATTCAAGATAAATGTAAATTATTATAATCAATCCCCAAAATATGCTTGTATCAAATATACATAAATTTGTTGTTGTTCAGAACTGTTATTTGGCTTTAAGTAATTGCAACACATTTCTGTATGTGTAAATAATACTTTTTGCAGGCTGCTTTTTCCCTCTCAGGCTTGGCAGCTCCTACAGAGGTGGGTATCAGCAAGTGATTTATCCTGGCCTTGTACACAAGCACTGAAGGGGGAGACCAAGTCCCTCTGCTCTTCCAGCCAGGGCCACATAATACCAGAATTCCTGAGAAATACTTTGTGCTGCAAGGAGGAATACATAGTGCTTGCAATATGAGTAATTGCTGATAATAAAGCCAAAAACACAGACCAAAGAAAGGTTAAGGAAGCAGAACAGAGATATTCTTTGCTTTCTGCTGCTTTGGAAATAAGTGGTGGTGGTACTATGAAGGAGAGAAGGTTGTTGCTTCTAATTAATGGAGGTCTGTTTGGATTAATAGTGGTTGTTTGGAAACTGTTCAATTAGAAAAAGTTAAAATATAATAATTATGCATTAAGTTGATGGGGACAGTAATAAGCACATTCAACCCTTCTGTCCTGGAAGTTTACCTTTTTTCTTTTGGCTGTGTGCTCACATAATTGGATTTTTTTGATACTTTTGCATTTGATAAGCATTTAACCTTGCCTCTGTGGCTCTGTGAGACTCAAAACCCAGCAAGGAATTGACCTAAGATAAGGTATCCCTGGCTTTTCCCTGCAGTTCCCCGGGAACAATGCTCTAAATCCCCCTCAGCTTTGTCACCTTGCACCGCACTGGGCTGGGGGCCCTGGAGCCACCCCAAACTCTCACCTCTCTCCCCCCTCGGCAGCACACCCACCCGAAAGGTGAAAGTGTTCCCAGCACACTGACAGGCCAGCTTTACACATCAGCTCCCAGCTCCCATTTAATTAAGCAGCTTGCTTTCTTCCTCTTTCCCTCTCTCCTTCCCGCTCTCCTCTCCCCGTTCCTCCTGCCTGTCGCCCCCCTCTCCCCACTCCTCTCTGCAGTCTCTCCCTGTTTTATCAGCCCTAATGAAGCAGTATTCTTCATCGATCCTGCTGATTGCCAGCCCATTCCTTTTGTTTGTTGGCACCGAGCCATTCTGCTGCGCTCTGACAGCTCAGCTCCTCTAATTAGCTCTGTTGTTCTTTTCCCCATGTTTCACCACGTTGCAAGTTCAGTTGAAGTTGCCACAAACTTAATCCTTCCATTCCTGCCATAAATTCACATTCTTAAGCTGTCTTTATTGTAGAGAGGAGCAGCCTTGTGTGGGGACTGATCTCCAAGACCTTAACATCTGACCTTTTCATAAGCCCTTTTTCCTAAGAAATAGTGGCAATACAACTCTGGATTTCTTCCTCATATCTGCTGTGCACTATTTCCTTTGAAATGAAAATTCAATGTAATAATGCTGCTGCTATTTTCTGCATACTGGTGTGTAGGGCAGAAGCACTACACGCAATTTGGTGGCTTTCTCCTGGCAGGAAAATTTAAGGTTTATATACGTGGGAAGAAAAATTAAAAAAACAAAATAAAACCAAAACAAAGCTGGAAAGCCTCCCTCTCCCAGCAAATTATATATATATATATATTTTTTTTTTTTTTAACTTCTTTAGTCACTGCAGAGCACTCAGGCTGTAGGCCATGAACAGCTCCTTTCTCTTGTGCCTCTTAAGGGAGCACAAGCTCTGGGAGGTCAGGAGCTGAGTTGTATTCCCAACTTCATTTGGGTGTTTGGGCCTTTCTGTTGAGACTAGTGTTGAGCTGAGGCAACAGATCTGACTCTTTTACACATGCTTAACAAAACACGTGAAGCTGATGTGTACAGTCTGCCCTGATGCTCCAAACTCCCTCATTTGACTCACAGGGATAAGTTCAGCACAGGATTCCTCAGCAGTGTGGCCTGGCACGTACACAAACTTTGAGCACAAGTGCTTATTCCTGTCCTTGAAGTAGGCTTGTTTGCTTGTGGAGATCCTGGTCAGAAATCAAGCTGAATTTTCATACATTAGAAGGTGATGGACATGTATGCGAGACTGGATTGGCAGCAACATCATCTTCCTCAGAAAAGCTTTGGATTTTACTACAGACAACACGAGTCTAACTTAATACCAGGAGTGATAATGACAATGTGGATGGCGAGGGTTTGCGTTTGGCTGCTGGAGGGAAGCAAATTTTTAATGAAGAATCAGCTGAGTTTTCATGTTCAAGCGTTTATTCTAAGTACACATTTTCCAGTGCTCCCTTGAACAGAAGTCCTCACCTGAGAATCTGGGTTCCTGAGAGCAAGCAGCCAGAGGGGTCGTGGTGTCAGAGCTGAGCTGCACTCCCAGTGCAATGTCCAGAGCACACGGACATCCCCAGCTTTTCTCTCTGCTCTGACTGCACAGGGGGAAGCTCCCTCTTAGGGAATCTTTTCCCTGAGATTCAGCCCGAGTCCAACAGGACAGAGCAAATAGCAGTTAGTGACCAGCACGTATGTTTCATTTGCAACTTCTGGGGCCATGTGGTTTATATTCATCAGATTCACTGATGTATCCACATTCATGTGTAACGTTGTGGCACAAAAGACAAAGCAAGGCCCGGTAGGATCCCTGTAGGATACTGGTGGTTCTCCATTTCTCCACTGTTGTCTGTGGCTGCTGTTGGATCGGGGGCAGTGTTTGATGGGATGTCTCTGTGCATGTCACAGGTTCGCCCCCCAAGACCACATGTGGTTAAGAGGCCCAAGAGCAACATTGGTGTGGAGGGCCGGAGGACCTCAGTTCCCAGCCCAGAACAGTAAGTACTGTGCTGCTCTGCTTCTCTCTCTCTGCTTGCATCAGACAGTGTGTTCAGAACTGGGACTCACCAAAGGAGACATTAAAAAATACTACAGATCAAAGTTAGCTTTTAACTAAGAAAAGATTTGATTTAAAAAAAAAAGTTTTTTGGAGCATTGCAGAGGAAGTGTGAAAAATCAAGTAACCAAAGTTTGCTTATGGAAAAATCGTGGTTTGCCAAGTTACACACACTCTGATCTGATCTTTCAATGAAAGTTTTCAGGTTTTGGAGATTTCATAATTTCTTTGTTGTTTTGTTTTGCACTTTTCTTTCGAGGAAATTGTCAGTTCTAGCCCTGCAGATGCAGTGTTCTTGCCGGGCTGTAGCTGGAGGGTGCAGAACTGTTTATTTGACAGTGATGGCAGAAGAGGCTGTGTCTAACTCCAGAGTGCATTAACAGCCCATGATGTCTGTGTGAGCTCTGTGGTGAGGGCTTGTAGGGCTTCACTTTGCACAGTACCAGCAAATGTATCCCCCCTTTAGCTGTGGCAGTGAAGGGGGAACGTTCCAAATCATCTGTGCTGCCACAGACTACTGCTCCTGGACAAAAGGTGCTGGTTTCCAGTGTCTCTCTTGTGCATTCCAGTATAGGAATGTTCTGTTACCTCAGGGAGGCTTTTTCAGGCACTAATGTCACTTATCCAGGGATTTTTGCAAAGACAAAAAAAAAAAAAAAAAAAAAAAAAAAAAAAAAAAAAAAAAAAAAAAAAAAAAAAAAAAAAGGGGCGGGGGGGGTGCTGCAGATTCCTGGCAGTGCCAGAGGGAGTTAGCAATGGGCCCTCAGGGGTGAACCTGACCAGGGAGTGGCTGTTCTGAGCTGTGGCTGTTCTGAGCTGTGGATTTATTGAACTGGGGATGTTCTGAACTTGCCAGCACAGCCCAAAGACGCTGGAGGGGCAGCAGTGCATGGATAGCTGTTTCCAGCCACACCAGGGTAGGGGCACGCTCCGACTTTGGCCTAAACTGAGCGATGATTCCTCCCTTGTGCAGGAGTATTTGTCCGTTTTACGGTGGAATTTGGTTGCCCTCTTGTGGAGCAGATGCAGCTCCTGCAAAGGGCCTGCTGGCCCTGCACAGAGGTTGTGGGGACTTTCAAACTAAAAGCATTTCCTTAATATTTAAGCTGGTGGCTCACTGCATTTAGGTGGAGGATAATCGAACCAATTTTACTTTTATGTGTGTTCCTACGGAGGATTCTGCATGTTTGGGTTCAGAAGCTGCTGACGTCCCAGTATTGGCTCACTGCTAATGCATATCTTCTAATCAGTCCTCAGCTGAGGAGCAGGGGATCAGGAGCAGCGGCTGCAGAGAGATGGTGGCTCGTGTCTGTAGTCAGAGCGGTGTGTTTCCCGTGCTGGGACAGCCCCTGTGGCCCTGCAGCAGCCCCGGAGGGCTCGGCACAGGCGCTCTGCATTCCCGGCGCTGCCCGGCCGCTGGGAGGAGCTCGCTGGGGCTGTGTGGGATGGGACAGGCTCGCGGGGCGCGGGAATTCCCAGCTGGAACCGAGCTCTCAGGGCCCCACCGCGCAGCACTTGGGGGTGCTGAAGGCTTCCCGTGGCCTGGCCGAGCCGGGAGCTCTGGCACTGAGTGTGCAGGATCCGCAGGGAGGAATTCCAGAGTAGCTCTGTGCTGTGCTCACATGGAAGAGTTGCCAGGTAATCCCCTCACTGCCAAGCCTCCTATCTCAAAGCGGCAAGAAAAAGCCCGTGCATCCAAATCCCTCATTCTCTGCATTTTACTGGCTAAGAGAGACAAATTCTTTAATTCCCTAGAGCTCTTGTGTAGCTGTTCTTTAAAAAACTATGCCAAGAAAAAAAAAATTCTTCCTCAAATCTGCAGAGCCCTTTTTAGGAGAATAATAAGAAGTCCATACACCCCTTTGTACCCTAATCTCAATATTCAGGAAAAAGCAATACCATAATATACAAATTTAATTTTCTCATAACCAGAACATCATTTAAAATTATTACAGAATTCTCCTTACTAATTCCCATATCCTGCACTCCCATTTTCTGTATATTTTTTTTTCTATCTCAAGTACTTTTAGGTGTCAATTAAATTTGAAATATGTACATTTGTCAGCATTTCATTTTTGGCCAGCGTGATGTGCTGCTGATTTGTCCATGCATCCTGACACATGAAAAAAGCTCCCGAGATGCAGATCTTCCTCATTAAAACGGAGCCCCCGCTCCTCGCTGCTGCCGGCGCCGTGGAGCGCGTCCCGTCCGCGCGGCGCTGGGGCTGACACGGCGTTTACCGGAGCGCCCGGCAGCGCTGGCAGCCCCGGGGCACGGGCACGGGGCAGTACCGGGGCTGACACGGCGTTTACCGGAGCGCCCGGCAGCGCCGGCAGCCCCGGGGCACGGGCA
>VZUI01048783.1:0-42984 GCA_013401135.1 Cettia cetti | reverse complement strand
TCGCTGGCTCGGCGCGGCGGAGTGGAGGCGCGCTCGGAGCCGCCCGCCCGCCCCGCCGCGGGGGGGCCGGGCCGGGCCGCCGAGGGGAGGGGGGAGGAGGGGAGGCGGGCGGGGGTGTCGCCCTCTGCTCTCATCCATCTTCTGCACATCACGGTCGAGTTCCTCCTTCAGCGCCCGCTCCGGCGGGGCAAGGCGCCCCGCTCCCCCGGCGCGGCCGGCCCCTGGGAAGGCACCTCCCCCTCCCGCCTCATCAGCTGTTATTAATGGTGATTGATGATTAGCAATTACGGGGCCAGGACAAGGGTGCTTTTGTGGGGACGGGACGGGGCCGCTCCGCTTCTCTCCTCACGGCCCTGCCCGGGCCCACGGACGGGGCGAGCCGCCTCCGCTCCAGCCGGCACCACTCTGCCTCCTGCAACCAGACCCGAGCTGGCCCTCCCGGCAGCTCCTGACCGCCGAGCCCGCGGGGAGTGGCCCGGTGACGGCGGCAAAGGGCGGGGTCCAGCGCCCCGACGGAGGGGCCCTGGCCAGGTGCCGGCCAGTCCGTGCCAGGGCTGTGCCGTGCCTCTGCCGTGCCTCTGCCGTGCCTGTGCCGTGTCCGCCGACCGCCCGCCTCCGAACAGGGCGCGGGGGGAGCAACCACAGAGCAGGGCTGCCCTTTCTCGGCCCTGGAATCTTGTCAGCTGGGAGCGGGGTCTCCGTGAGACCGACGGGCTCGGGCGCCGCGGGGCCGGGAAGACTGCGGCGCCTCCCGCAGACGCATTCGGGTCAGGGTGGGAGGGGTGTGTGTATCCTGAAATGCCCCCTCTTGCCGTTCCCCCGCGGCCCCGACACCGCTCTCCCCCTCCGCACTCCGTTTGTCGGGCTCGCCCCCCGGGTGGCGGCCAGCGGCCCTGGTGAACATCGCTCCATCTGCAGAGCAGGCGAGACCCGTGCTAGTCGAAAGCTCCCGAGGCGCGGCGAGAACTGCGCTGCTCCGCTGCGCTCCCTGTGTCCAGAGAAACATCCCCTGCCGCTTGTGGGGAGTCCCCACGCTAAACCAGAGGACCTTCTGCCCCCAGCTCGGCATTTGGTTTGTCCTCTGTCTATAGAGACCTGCAATAGACAAACTGAAGCCCTGCTTCAGAAGAGTACCAGGATTTTAAAAGTGCTTGGAAGCCGAGAAATGCTAGCTGAAGTCAGGTCTATGCTCACTCCAACTGTAGTTTCAGTGGCACAGTGGCACTCCAGACCACCTTTAGCTCTCACCTAGGGGTATTCATCTTCTCAAGTCCCTTGTGTGTTCCTGCCTGCATTCCCCCCCCCCCCCCCCCCCCCACCTTTGACCAGGGATGCAGCACCCCTACCTGCTTAGCTACCCAGGCTCCCTGGTGGCATTGATATCTGCGTAAACACATGGATTTCTCTACCATCACCTTCTGTTCTCTTTGAGGAGGTGTGGAACATCACGTTGAAGTGTGTGTTTTCTGTGGGACATGACAGCCCAGCCACGGAGTTGGACACTTGGATCCTGTGTGGAGCATTAAAGTGAGGCAAAATGGGCCCACTGTGCTGCAAGTGGGGTATTCAGTCTTCCTCCACTAAACAGGCACCATCTGAATCACCAGGGCCCAGATATGACATCACACAGCCTCCTCTTTCTTTCATGCCTTTTGTACCTTTTTCTGCGGCACATCTTTGTGGTCCCAAAGAATTGTCCCTCTAGAGCAAGAACAGCCCTGCTCCAAGTCAGGAAAATGGGTGTGGAGAAGTCAATGGTAAGATAATCATCCAGGCTCAGATATTGAATCATAAATCTGAGACCTGGCATAGGGGATCCCTGTCACCACTCTGATGCAGACACCTCCTGCCTTTGGATCACTGAGAGAGTGAGAGATGCTCGTCTTTGCAGGTCATTGACTGGCTGTGGCTGCTAGTCCAGGATTAGGGCCCAGATTCCATGCTGGGAAGGAACATGGCAGTGACAAATATTTGGATGGATTTCACCAGTTGTGACACAATAAGGGACACGGCTTCAGATCTGCTGGTCAGCATACGTGTTCTGTCTGTCCTTGCCCCAACTCTCCTGTCTCATCCACCAGATGTCTGTGGTAAAGGAACCTTCAGATTGGAGTCATCTTCAATGCGTACGGCTTGGGTCCATTCCCTGCTATGAAAGCACCTTAGACCAAGGCAGAAAGTGAAAGCATAGCCAGGTGTTACTGGATCTCAAGACTGCACTCGAGAGGGCCCAGATCCAGGCTGTGCAAGCACAACCAGCTTTTTGACTCCTGAGCAAATACAATTTGATCACTTGTTCAATGAATCTTTTCTGTGTAACCAACACACACCTCACACCTACAGATGGGTTACCAAGATACTTGAGAGCAACAGGAAACTTCTCTCTTTAGTGACCTTGCTGGGGAATTGAGCAAGCTGGGGATGAACTGTGTCTCCCATGAGTGAGGATGGCAGCCCGTACCCACAGCAGCAGGTCCTCCTGAGGACAGCACCACGAGCTCAATACTGCCCTCTGCACAGCAGTAGCTTGCACCCTGCAAGTCCTTACTGATGTCTTCAAGATTAAGGTTCTGCTTATCTGGTCATACGCTTGCATTACCTGCAGCCCCCATCTCCTTCAAACACTGAGTCTCTGTTCCATGCTAGGAAAGGCTGCTTCCAGAGGAGTGGGAAGCCAGGCAGGAAGGGCTGTAGCGAGGCAGGGGCTTCACTGACCAGGGTGCATTTCCACAGGACCTGAGGAAGGCGAGCAGACCAGATCTGATGGCAGATGGTTGCATCCCATGACTTGGCTCTGACCCTGGAGAGCCAAACCTCCAGGAGGGGGGAATGTACTCAGGGCCCCAACAATTTTCTCCACTTCAGTTTACTTTGTCTCATGAGACTTTGTAGTACAGGTAGAAGCTCATGTGCAAATAGTAAAGCAAAGATTTAGAGAAGGATATGTTGAAGGACTGCAGAAAGAAAGAAAGAAAAAAAAAGTTGTAAGAATAATAAAGCAAAGATTGTGCTGCTATAGTCTCATGTGTACATCAAATGGGACAGAGCTCCCACATCCACCATCCTCACAGGGTGAGCCAACCTGGAAAGAGGGTCCAGGTTGCACATCCACCCATTGGACTTTCATGGGCTTCCCCAATTTCAGTTTTGCAACCTCTGTCTAACCTTTCACAGTTTCTTGCTGCCTAGTGAAATGCAGTTTCCATGGCTCCCACTTGAGGCTCAGACCTCTGCTGCTCAAATGCCCCCTGGGCACCTTTCCCTCTCCGCACATCTCTGCAGAAAGCCCCTTGATTCCAGTTTAAAGGGTGTCATCCCTTTCTCTCAAGGAGTCAGTGTATCTCCTTAACATGCCTGAAGATAGACTGTCCAACACACCAGGTACAGCACAAATAATAATTGTGTGTGCAATTTGTAAAGCCCCTGGTCTCATTGCACTCTCAGCTGTTGATGGAGATCTTCCAGGACCTCGCTAGGTACATTATCAGACACTGAGTTAAAAAAGAGTTGCAGGAGGAGACCTGCTCTCTCCTGTTTTGGGGTCACTGTGTCATGGCTGGTATTTTTCAGTCTCGGCATGTGATCCTGAGTCTCACCAAGCTGGGCCCTTAGTGCTGAATTCAAGTCCAGTCTCTGCAAGCAGTGCCTTCAACAATCACAGACCAGCCTGGTGCATCTCCTCCATCCTCAGTCTGCCTTTGCTCACCACCTCTCTTCTCTGTTTTCTGCATTAGAACTGCTCAAGCTTCCCCCCTCTCTCCTCCCCTCCTCCTCCTCTTCTCCATTCCTTGCTGCAGACATGTGAACGTGGACAAGTCCACTTGCCTGCTTTTCTAGAGTCAGTAGGAAAGACTGGAAAGTGTTCTGCTCAACACTCGGCGCTTGGGACACAGTGTCTGTACTGAAGATGGTGCATGCCCTGTCTGGTCAGCACAGAGGATCTTGGGAGAAAACCGTCAGCCTCTAAAAATGTCCTTGTTCAGAGCATGCAAAATGGGATCCTCAGAGGCTGTTAATTAAGAAAAATTTGTTCCCATGCTACTGGGCAGAAAAAGAACCACCCCAGCCAGCTCACCTCTCTGAGGTGGAGAGTCTGGAGTGTATTCCTGATGCACCAGCTGTTGGCCAAATACAGGCCAATTAATTTTTGCTGTATCTGTAATGGGTAAAGTTCTGAGTAACACGGCACAACAACCAGAACTGCACCAGTTAAAGTGTAATGACAGACTGGGAAATGAAAACAGGTCCTCCTAATGGAAACTGCTATGCAGTCTTTAGGCCTCTACCCAGCTGGCCTCTGCAGATATTGTCTCACAGTCCATCCCTGGCTGCAGAGCTGCCCCATGTACTTCTGTCTTCATCTTCTGACAGTGAAACCTGTCTGCCTGTTTGTGCCTGGGGAAGGTACTTCAGAGCTAGACCTGGCAGAGCCATAGCTAGAGCAATGAGAATCCAGGATCCTCATTAACAGTAGCAAGAGCATTCCCAGGTGCATGGGTGTGCTGTTGACAAGATCTCAGGCCAGAAATTTTTGTTTCTGTAGTCCTGGACAAGGTTCACATATTCCTTTCACATATTTCTTTGAGGATTGTTCTGCTTAGGAGAGCCAAGCCCTCCCTCACTCCTGTGTTTGGATCCTGCTCAGGGAGACTGATGTTAGCCAAATTCTTTAGATAATTTATGGGGCTTCTAAGGCACAAGGCTGGTACCTCTTGCATGTTTTGCCTGGAAGCAGCTCTTTCCAAGTGCACTGCTCTGCCCCAGCCGTTATGTGAGCATGGCACTCCAGAACCTTTCATTCAGAAGGCATCCATCATCTGCAGGTCACTATACAGACATACATCTCATGGCTCTGTGAGAGCCTATAAGCAAAGCTAGTATTCTCAGAGTGCAGGATTCAGAGCAAAATGGGTTATGAAACACTATGCACAATACAGGCTGGCACAAGGATGATGTTTCTTCAGCTGGGAGCACAGTCCAGTCAAAAGCACCACTGAAAACAGCCTGACTCCATCACTTTTGTGCCCTTCCCTCAGGTATTTATCCACACTGATGAGATCTCCTGGTGCCTTCCCTTCTCCAGGTGCAACAGTTCCAGCTCCCTCAGCCTTTCCTCATAGGAGAGCTGCTCAGTTAATTTTTTCATGTTAAGATATTGTTATTTTGCCACTGCTCAGGTTTCTCCAGCTCCAGGTCCTTAAGGTGACTTTTGTTGGTCATTTCCTTGTCTTCTGACCATTCTTGCTGTCTTCTGCTACCACTGCAAAGTCATACCAAGCCTGCTTTTATTGATACCTTTGCTGGTGGTTCTTTTAGCGACCTGAAGCACCCACCCCTGGTAAGCAGCTGCAGGTGACACTGCTGATTTTGGCAATGAGCCAGAGAACAGAGCCGGGGGGAAGGGGGGGGGGGGGGGGGGGGGGGGGGGGGGGGGGGGTGTCACAGCTTGGGGTGGACACTGAGGTTCCTACTGCCCCGTGTCAGGGTACCTTGCAGTGCCTCCTCAGGGGGGAGTCAGAGCCAGAGTTGTCAGGCACCCCCTGAGGTGCTCGTGTGCTGGGGAAAGGATGAGGTTTGTCGTTGTGGCTCACATCCTGCCCTGGGGTTATTCGGAACTCCTGACCACTGTCCATCCCACTCAAGTGAAACATGTTTGGTGCTGCCTAACAGCTGAGATGTCAAAGCTAAAGAGTGTGAGAGAAGTGGTGTAAGAACAAATATTTAAATAACTTAATAAAAGCAGCATCCCCATTTATTTCAGAATGTCTTTCTCAGAAACCACTTCAGGCAGCACATTCAGAGCAAGGAAGGTGATAGAACCAGTAGAGACCAGTGGGGTCTTAATGAAGGAAACTCAGGTTAAGTCAGACCTGTCATGAGGTGTGAATGGAGTTAGCAGTGCTGAGAAGGGAAACTGGAACTTATTATCCTGGGGCCAAACACAGTCTCAGTGGTGACAGCAGCTTGTGGCAGCCCAGTGAAGGTTTACAGATCTGTAATTAACCAGGCTGATCTCTTTGGGACTGGGCTGAGGACCATGCAGATGAACCCTGGTTGGAACTAGGGCAGATCCCGATGTGATTTAAAAATAACCCCTGAGATAAAAAAAAAAATCTACATCCACCATGATAACCTGTTCTAAGATGCAATTAACTAGAAGATTAATTGCCCTTGCTACTAAAAATGTCTCATTTCTAATATGTGTTTGCCCAGCTTCAATTTGCAGCCACTGGATCTGGTTTTACCTCCAAGTGCCACTTGGAAGGCCTGAGAGTGCTGAATGAACCCTGCAGGGAGGTTGAGCAAGAAGGGACAGTAGGGTCCAGCAGTGGGTGTCAGGGGACAATGAAGGAACTCTTTGCGAGGGGGCTCTCAGCTCTGTGAACCCTGAACTGGAGGACAGGCACCCACACCCACACCCAGGACTCCAAGGAGCAACCTTGGTGTGTCCAACCCCTTATTTCCCACTGCCAGGAGCCTCTGCAGCCCATCACCCACTCATGGTGCTGCTCTGCAGCCCTCCCTTCTGAAACATCGGCCCCAGGGCCGGATGCCCCTGCAGCAGAGAAGCCAGAGACCTTCAGGCACTGGGCAGCTGCCCCAGGTGTCTGTGTGCAACACAAATTCTGCATAATGAAAACCAATAACTCTGTAAATATTTCTGCTCTGCATTTGAAACAACTATGTGCAATATTCATATTTTACAGTGGTAATGAAATACTTTCTATTCCATCAGTAATTAAGGAAGATGCTAAACTGTATAAGTAACAATTTTTATAATGTGCAAGAGAAGAGCTTACATCCAAGAGTATTTAATTGGCTAATGAGTTCACTGAACCATTTATTTTTTCCTTTATAACAAATCATGGCACACAGGGGAACTTAAGATTACCAGGGGGAAAAATACCAATGCCTTGTCAGTATTTAAATGTGTTCACATGGATATCCAAGAAACTACACAGCAGTTAGTTCAACATGCCTCCCAAGCAATCACAGACAGGCAGTCAAAGGATGTCCTGGGTAAGTTAGTAAAAACTAAAGCCCAATTTAATGTTCTTTTAAAAGAGGTTCTTTCAAGTGATTTTATGTTACTTTTTTCTAAACCTACAAGTTTGATAGAGCTAATGAGAGAGATGGGCCATACTTGGAAACCTGTAAGTCATTTGACTAAGTTCTGCATGGCATTCTAATAAGAAAAAATAGCTGTATGCTGCAGTTAGTGTCCTCAGTATTAACAGATCCAAAAGAACTTGGTGGCTGAGGAGACTAATCTTACACAGCCATTTGACATGTGTATCTCTAGCTCTATCCTCTTCACATATCAATGCTTGAGGCTATTAGCAATCAGAGAAATAAAAATCAATTGCTGATAAAATTATTGGAATGAATAGAAATGACTTGTTGGGATGGTAAAAGTAACAGGTGGCTCTTGTTCAAGAGAACTTTATCTGGGTTGCTGGAAACACCAGGTTCATGAGCAGCCTGGTTGGTTACATTGAAGTATAAGGTGCAATATATAAGTGAGAAGAATGGGGCTTCCTCTAAGTCAGGGACAGCATCTAGTATGTAACTAGTCTGAGAAATGTTTGAGGTTGCAACATCTGCCTTCCGAGCACAGACCACGCTGACTGGAGGCCATCACTGCTCAGGCCTCCTCCTGGGCTGTGCAAATGGTCAAATCACATCAAATACAAATCCACAAATCCTGAACATTTGTGTGGCTCTCAAGTCCACAACAAAACAACCCTCACACAATCACAGCACAACCCTGTTTTGAGTGCTGTGCACAGCTGTCCTCCCTCCATCTCAAGGGATGCACTGCAATAAGTAAAGGCCCAGGGAAATCCTGTGTGTGGAGTCAGGGCTGGCTGACAGCTTCCATGCAGGAACAGCACAGCTGAACACAATTCCAGCCCAAATAAGGAGAGAAATAGCACAGATCTGTATATCTTTAAATTATATGATGAAGAGAAACAGACAATTGTTGCCCATGTATTCTTACATGGCATCAAATGAAACATGACACTGATAGCAGAAAGAGAAATAGAGGGAGGTGATCAACGCACTGTGCAGTTCTTCTCTCCTTGCCACAAGGGCATCAGAATGCTCAAATATACACAGGTCCAAAAAGTGACTAGTCAAATTTATGGCAGAAAAAAAAAAAAGAAAAAAAAAATCTCCACAACAAAAAAATACAGAAATGCCTTTTTGACTCAAAGCTACCTAAGAAGCAGGTTAATACCTAAGAAGCAGGCTACAACTCAGGGTGGGGAAAGAGCTTTTCTGTACTTGCTTTGCCTGTAAGTGCCTTACTCTTAACCTCCGTTATGGCCTCCCATGCTCTTTACTGAGGAACAGGAAAAATTGAGTGAGAGTCAAGCAGGTGCGTGAGGCTGGGAAGCCTGCAGAGAGTGCTGGTTGTCTGTCAGAAGGGGATACCAGGGCTGGACCAGGCTTTGGCTGCACAGGGAGGGTCAAGACAGGATCCAATGGCTGCAGCTGGGATGCAAACTTCTGTCTAGAACTGGGATGACTTTCTCAGAGCACGTCACTCGAATGACTGCGTTGAGAATGCAACAGTGGACTCACATCACTCCAGCCATTCCTAAGAGTGCATCTTGCCATGACTGCTCTGCTGACAAACCCAGGTGGATGCTGAAGCAGGAGCACCAGTCTGTGCCCGAGATATTCCCAGCAAACCCAGGACACAGAAGCAACCAGCAGCTGCCCGTGCCTGCAGCAGCTAATAAAAACACACCAGAACCACATGCCCCTGTGCTAACATCCCCCGATGTTCGGTGTTCTCAGTGGAGACCATGGCCCTCCCACTCCGGATGGTTAAATTTCCCTGGCAAACTTGTCCCTGCAAGCACATCCAATGCTGCATTAAGAATTTCCCCTACAGAAACCTGACAAAATAGCAAAGCTTGTTAAATTGCCAGAATGTGCTCTGGAACATTAAATCTTTTAAAATCTGTTCTTGTAAATGTTTTTGAAAATCAATTGCCAATCAGTTAGCATAACTGAGTTGAAATCAGGGCATTTGCACTCAGCCTGCGTCTTAGCTTGAGCCTTTCTCATTGTTTCTGTTTGCCAAAGGGCTGAAGTTCCCAGAAGCTTTTCTGGTGGATTGGATTGGTTTGATTTGGTTTAATTTTCCCCCCATCAGTTGCCTTGGTCATGGTGTTAAAGGTTCTCCCTTTTTCCTACCAGCCTCACATTCCTTGAAGGCTGTTACCCAGTGGTTCATACATAATGAACTTTTGCCATTTCAATTTTAGTAGGAACACAGACAAAATTCTGACAAGTTTCTGGAGATGTGTGGCCAGGGATGGCCTGTTCCTCTCAGCCACCCACCTGACCTCAGCCCTCCCAGGCAGACTAGGATGCCCTACCTGCAAATCTGGTGGCTCTGAGAGAACCCCTGGAAACATACCTGCAGCCTCAGCATGGGTCCTTTGTTGCAGCAGGTGCCTGTCTGGGCCACAACACCTTTGTCTAGGAAGGATTAGGACGTCCCAGAGCTCCATCTGGAGCATTTGTAGAAACCAGACCCTGTGGGTTCACCTCTTCCCATTGGAAGAGCTGCAGCTGTCCTCATTATGGCTGAGCATGTATTGCTGAGCACAAGTTACTGCAGGCATAGGGACAGTGTTGGAGAGAAGGATGTTATACCTGTCCAGGTGTGCTGCTCTGCAGGCTGCCTTCAGACCAGGACACCAGGTCACTAAGGCAATCCCAGATTGTGCTGCCACCAAAAAGGACAGACCTTTCTGTTTCTGTTCCTCCTTCACTCAAAGACATCATCTGGCTAAAAATGAACTCTCTAAAATGGTGGTTAGACTTTGGGAACAAGGTCACTGGCCCTGATCACATAAACAGACCACAGACGAGCCAATTCAGTCAGCCGTAAGGAGGTAACTTCAGACTCCATTCCTACACTGGTGCAAGGGAAATGCACTACTGGTCCAAGGTGAGAGGGCAGGCCATTGTCCATGTATTTTAAAAGCTTTGATTCCCCTATATGCTTCATCCCAGATTGTTGCAGATGGTTGTGGTCACCTCAAGCCAACACCTCACCTCTCTCACCCTGTATGTCATAAGGGACATAGTTAAACCTTCCTGAGGTATACCATTTCTGTGCTGCAATAATACCTACACAAAGGCAGGCGCAAGTGCTTTCCAAGCACCTTGTGTGCACCTGTACCACACGAACACATCCCTCTTGTACCCTGTTATCATTCCTGCTGTGGCACATCAGCAGTGCAGGCACATTAGGAACAGCACGATCAACCTCTCAGGGTGAATTTAGGCTCACCTCCTCAGAGCAGCAGGGCACGACAATAACTGAGGGCACAGAGCTACAGCCCCTGTGCCCAGACAGGCAGGAACAGACAGCACCACTGGGTCTGTCAAACAGCTTTGCCTTCAGAGCTGCTTGTTGCAGAGTCCTACTGTTGACATGGGTGTGAAGAGAGGCCAGGCAGAACAAGTGAAGCAAGAGGAGGGACCCACACTCTGCTGCCCTGGGTACCTGTGTCGGCCAGAGCTGTGGTGCTCAAGGTGCTTCTTGAGCCAGAAGCAGAAATGGAGTTTGCTTACGGCAGATCTTTATAGGACGGATAGTGCTTCCTTTTCTTTACAACCGTGTCTTGAAGTCACAGGATAAAATGCTTCCCTTTACTTTGTCAAGAATGTGGTGCAGCCCAGGCTGCAGTGTGACCCTGCACAGTGCTCTGTGTGCTGGCTGCTCTCTGCCCAGGGGAGCAGCATTCTCAGGGCATTCCTCCTCAGCCAGCAGTGAGGTATGGCCATCCTGCCCCAAGCTCCTGAGCCAAGTGACCCAGACATTGTACCTTCCTGAAAGGGGTTTGGTTAGAACACCTACCACACACTTGCCTCCAAGAAGCAGGTGGGTGCATAGGTCAGAGCACATATGTCACCACCCATGGCATGTCAGGTGAGCTCTGTCAGGACAGTCTTCAAAGAAATGTAGCAGTCATACTCAGGTAGATATAAAGAACAGGATTTATTCCAAACACCTTTGAGTACACACTAAGCAACTTGACTAAAGACAGGATCACAGCAATCATCCAGGGCACCAGATTTGCCTAGTACAGGCTAGAGTATTTGGATTTGGATAGGGAAACTGATATCCTACCACCAAGCCTGTGATCCATGCAGTGTCTTTGCTCTTGTACCACAAAATGCCCTAATTCCCATATCTCCTTTTGTTAGTCCGGAGTCTCTCTGGATTAGTAGGGATAGACAGAATGCTCCAAAAGAACTGCATGATGCAGAGCACGAGGCTGGTTGGGACTGGGACACAGTAACAGGCTTGGCACAGAGGGCTGATGTGGCCAGGCAAGAGTAGGGTGAGGGGAACGGGGTAGCTGGGAAAGCACAGACTGCATTGGCAGGGATGGAACATCTTCACAGAAAGGCACAGCAGGACTGGAACTGCCCCCCCTAGTAGAGAATGTCCTCAAAGCCGAGCAGCAGGAACTGGTGCAGCGTACTTGGCAGATGCAGCTGGGACAGGACCAGAAGCAGCCGGCCCTCCAGGAGAGTCCTCAGAGTGCAGCGAGCCAGGTGCTGCAAGGAGCGAGGTCTGTGCCCCAGGGCAAAAAGTGACTGGTAGAAACATGGGTGTTTCTACAGAGAGAAGAAAGGACCAGAGGCATGCAAAAATGAAGATATCGCCCTGGGACCAGAGGTAGAACCAGACACTTGCCTCACTATAGAGCATCCTCCCCATCTCCAAGAGCACCATTCCTGTGTCCTGCAACCCTGCACAGCCAGCCCCAGCTCTGCCCAACCCCCTTCAGGCCCAGATGTCCCTGGCAACCCATCAGAACCTGAACATGTGCTCTTCAGGCAGCAGTCAGAATTTGTTCCCTTACCTGTACAACCTCTACTGGAACTGCTTCCACCCAGTCCTCAGAGACACGCACGTGGGTGTAGCTGTTCACCAGGGCCTCGATGACACGTGGGCAGGTGTGGCAGTACCGCAGCACCTGGCCAGGGAGAGAGTGATGCCTCGATAGGCTACCTAGAACAGAGGCTAGACAGTGCTAAAAGAATAAAGTAGGTATCTATTAAAAGGCCTTCAAAGGATACACCTTGGGCAGTACCAGAGCCTGACTGAGGCTCCACCCAAGATGGACAACAGATCACACATTTTCACATTTTTATAAGTTTTGGTCCATTTACATATTGGGGTTAATTGTCCAATTACAGCCTCAGGTTATGAAGTCCCATCCTCCCAGATTGCTCTCCTCAGCTGGCTGTTGTTTATACGTTTTAGGCCTGAAGCTGCAGTGGTGTCCTTGGTTCTCACGGTGGAAAAGGATTGTTTTGTCTAGCTAAACTGTGAGGAGAACCAGCTCACACTTTACATGAAGTTCAGAGTTATACACTAATGCAGTACAGAACCTGGAAAATACGAAAGCTAAAACTTAAGGCATCAAGAGCAGGTGATCACCATCATTGGGCAAGATCCTGCAAGCCCCATCCATCTCCTAAAGCATTGCTCAATCCAGATGTGGTGAATCTGGTGAACTCCTGTCCTTCCTCACGCTGACCCAGGAGAGAAAAACCACTGCAGGTATGAAGCACCAGAGCATCCCTTCTTGCCAAGAGGAGGACTGAGCCACCACTCAACATGCACAGCATGGCTGCCTTCAATACAACCAGGCCCCCACAGCTTCTAAAACATCATACATGGCTGGGATGATGATCTCCATCAGCTTCACTGCTGCAAGTAGCTCATAAACACCAACACTCTGCTTTACACCAGACTCCTTACCTCACATTTCGGTAGTCAGTGCATGAGGTATTCCAGGGCAGGGACTGGCACTCATTTTGTGATCAGCCAGAGCACAGCACCCTAGGCCTCTGTTGAGGGCCACACCAGGGTCTCAGGGATGCAAGATTGTGCCTGTTTGGTGCAGGGCTGCAAAGGCATCTGTACCTGTGTCCAAAGCAGTGCTGTGCCCATGTCAAGGGTGGCACAGAGACCCAGAAGACTTCACATGTATTTGTACAACATCTCTGGTGTGTCCCACATTCGTGTACTGCAGGTGACACACCGATGCCACATACCTAGCAATAGAGCAGCCTTTGGAGCACAACCCACACAGGCAAAGCTGCACAGAGGCAGATTTCCCTGGCTCTGGGCTGCCACTCCCCATGGCCCAGGCCAGCAGTAGCTGTCAGAGTCTATTCTGGCTGTACCAGTGATCCTCATTATCTGGCGTTAATAGGAGATTAATTAGTGTTAATTGTTGATTTTCCTGTATTTTCCCAAAGGGGAGAGCAATCTGCTGATCTCCGGGCTGGGTAATTATTGCACTGCTCAGGAATTAAGACAGGAAATTAACCCTTTGTCTGCTGGTGTCTTGCAGAGACAGCAGGAGCTGGAGGGTGTGCACCTGAGAAGAAACATCTCCAGAGGAAAAGGACCAACACTTTCCAGAGCAAGTAATTATGGAAACTGGGTGAGTACTGTCCACACAAATTAGCAGATAGAAGCAGGAGAGTCCTACAGAAAAACACATCAGGGATTCCCATACCAGTAATGCCAGTCCTCCCTCCCCAGGTTCTGGGCAGGCTGGGAAGGGAGGACAGCAAGCAGGCTGCCATGGAACAAGCCCTGCCGTGACAGGAGGGTCCACTGGGGCCCTGACGTTGTTTACAGCCTTCCCCTCCCACCACACTCCCGGCACCACTGGAGCCACGCACCTTGAGGAGGGAGCCTGGCCAGATGCGCACGGCTCCGTGGTTGAGCAGCGCTCGCACCACGAGCTCTGGGCGATGCTCCAGCTTGTAGGCAGCTACTTGCAGGATGTTGTGCAGGGCCGTGTTGCCGCCATAGTTCATGATGTTGACTTTAGCACCTCGGGCCAGCAGTAACTCTGTGATTTGAGCGTTGGCATTCTTGCAGGCCAGGTGAAGCGGGTGCTGCCGGTCCCGGTCCGCGGTGTTGATACTGGCACCGCTCTCCACCAGCAGCTGGCAGACCCGGTAGTAGCTGTCCATGTCCTGGGGCTGATGGCTCTGAGCACAGGCAGCATTCAGTGGCGTTTGTCCCTCCTTGTTCTTTACCTCCAGTTTAGCGCCGTGGTGCAGAAGCAGCTGGACATGCTCTGCCAGGCCGTGCCGTGATGCCACATGCAGTGCTGTGTCGTTCTCCTCCTCTGTCTGACTGTTCACACTGGCACCGTGCTGCAGCAGCTGCCGGACACACCTGTGAGGGCCAAGGTGACTTGGTGACCATTTCTGATCTACACCTCCCATCCTACCTCCCAGCCCCCGCATCTGTACCATCCCACAGATTTTCCCTGGAGTCCAAAAATCCCTGCTCCTCATGCCCTGGAGCATGGTTTTAAGCCAGGATGACTGGTGAGCAGAGATACTGTCACCCTAATATCAGCTAACTCTGCACAGACCTCTTGAAGTGTAGTCACACTTGATGCCTGCTCACACATGCAGTACATCTGCATAGGAGTGCCCTGAACATTACAGTGTGACCACTGGCTCCTCAGCTGCATCTGCTAAGGACACAAGCTTGCAGCCACCTGTTTGACCTCAGAGGTCATCCTGGTCCAGGAACAGGCACCAACCCACCTTCAAGGATAAGGAGGGGCCCCTCCTATATGGCATTAGGCTTGAGGGGGAAGGAGGCTGGCTGTGTCCCCCACCCCGAACAGAACTCACTCGATGGAGTCTGAGCTCTTGCAGAGGTGCAGGGGCCTGTAGCCATCCTCAGAGACAGCCTCAGGATCAGCTCCGCAGCAGAGCAGCAGGCGTACACAGTCGGTGCTGGCAGCTGCACAAGCCTCGTGCAGGGCCGTCTTGCCCCCCGGAGCAAAGTCGACGGCAGCGCCGCGGAGCAGCAGGAGCCGCAGGCAGTCGGTGTAGCCCCGGCTGGCCGTGATGTGCAGTGGCGTGGTGAGCTCCTGCTCATAGCTCAGCGACCACAGTCCTGTCGGGGAAGAGAGGTAAGGGAGCCACATCCAGCCACGGTGCACAAAGACCTGCCCTTTTTCTTGAAGTACCCGGTGTACATCCCCCTGAGAGACTTGTGTTTCCTCTCAAGGGACTTGAAGCCCCTTCCCTGCAAGATCCCTGGAAGGCTCTCAGGCCACACAGCCATGCAGACAGAGGGCTCCAGGGAGCAGCAGCCCACAGCAGAGGGGCAGCATGCCCTTCACCTGTGGCCCAGGTCGGGGTTTCTGTTGTCAGGAGGGCAGCAGATGAAGGGTCTGGGGCATAAGCAGGGCTGATAGCAGCAAGGTGGCTGGGCCAAACACTGTGTGTGAAGCACCACAAACACAAGGAACTGGGCAGTAAGAGAGGTGTCAGAGCGAACTGCCACACACACAGGGGACTCAAGCCCTGAGCAGGGTGCAGACAACAAGCTACAGCAGAGATGGACATCTAGGGCCTAGGAGAGAGCAAGGGGCGGAAATGCGCCAGCTCTCAAAGATGCTGACCCAGCACAAACCATCGCTGAGCTGGTGCAGTCTGCTGCCTAACAGACTACAGGAAAAAAGCTCCTTAAACTGTGCTTCTTCCTGCCTACCCAGACTGAGTTGGAGGACATCCCTGACTGCATGGTGTGTTCCACACTACATTCTCTCAGCTCCTCCTCGCAGAGACAGTATGTGGTCATCTGTATTTTCCAGGGCCACGTTCAAACTGAATCATATCAAAAATCTAACTCATGTTGCGACAGCCTGGCACAACCCACAGTGGGAGATGACAACACAGTGCAGGCTGCACACAGAGCAGTTCCCAAGCACTTAGGGCAATCCCTCTGAGAGGGACCAGGTTTCCTGGATGCACCCTTACTCTCAGAAACAGGAACCCCCTTCCACACAGAACAACCTGACCACATCTCCATTCCCACTCCTCTGCAACCCAAGTAGCACCCCTAACACACAACCCCAGCAACAGCCATGCACCACAGCACACACCACAGGCTGAGCCCCACTGCTCCCCCATACTCAGCCCGCGGGGGTTGAAGCGGTAGTTCTTCCACTCTTCTAGGTCACTGGTGTCAAACACAGAATTAGGGCTCAGGTTGTTCTGAGGATCTCTGAGGATCTCAGCTACAGTCCCGTGATCCCCATCCAGCAGGGCCTGCCAGAACACCTGGGCAGGGCCATCCACCTGCTGTGTGCGGATGGGCTCCTGGCTCTCATCTCTTCTGCCTGTGAGGCTGCCCATAACAACCAACCAGACCCAGCTCAGGACAGGACCTGCTGGTGCATCCCAGCCAGGCTCTTAGGCACAGCCCCACCAGCAGCCTGTGTTTGGGCCGAGAGTCTGTCTGCCAGCCCAGGGTGTTCCACGGGGAGGGGAAACACATCACACCCCTCTCTTTGGCTCAGGCTGGGCACAGCTCAAGTCTCAGCTGTTCTATTCTGGGAAACCTTGTGACCAAATGCTGGGCCAAGAGGCTGATAAAGGCTCTCCACTCAGGCAGCAGTACCTCAGCAGTGTCCTGCTGTGGAGGGAAAATCCTCAGGAAGGGCAGGGGAGCTTGAACGGTAGAAATGGGGTGGGACATCACTAAGACAATAGGGAGGAAAACAACTTCATGCCTACTCAGCGTGTTGCCCCGTGCTGCCCAGACCACAACAGCATGATGCCAGCAGCTCCACACACATTTCCATGCCTTTGTTTACCCCTTGGCTCCACACGTCTCCAGCACTGCACACCCATTTACCAGTTGCATCTGAACCATTGGCACTAGGAAGGTTTTTAAACAAGCTTTTTAATCAAAGCCAAAGAAGTGGTAGAAAGAGGTATAAGGATGGGAAAAATTAGAGGGAATTATCCTTTATACCCTCCCCACTTCCTCCTTTTTCTTGATATCCAGCCTTGCACAGAGCCTCTGCATAGCTTTAGTATTCCCTTTCAGTCCTAACATACTCCCCTGACTCAGCTGCTCACTGCAGTCCTGTCACCTGAGATGGTGATTTCCTCTGGCCCCACTTGGCTGCACACAGCCAGCCTGCCCACCTCGGTCACAGAAGAGCATGCCTTGCTCATGGGGCATTAGCACTGTGTACATATTGTTCACAGCATGTGATCTAGAGAACATGTCAAACTGCATGGAAAGCTAGTGGAGCTCAGTTTAATTTTGTGTCACTGAACTACTCAGATCATGCATCTAAACACCGGTTAAGTGACCCCAATAAACCACCAAGCAACAATTACCAGGGGTCCAGAGCAGAGTGGAAGACAGGGAACTTTACCCTTCTCAGCAATGAGAAAAAATGAGCAAGTTCTATGCTGACAGTATCCAGTTTTCTCTGTCTGTGCAGACTTCACTTTGTCTAACTAAAACATAGCCTGCAGAAGTGTAAAGAAAGGGAAGCCCCTGGCAGATGTTCTCACCCAATGGGACCCTCTATTTGCCCAAGGCTATAAGCAGGTATGCCATGAGAGTTTGAGGTTCCCAGTAATGCACCAGGGAGGCAGAAAGCTGTGTAAGTATCGGTGACACCAGACAGAAAGTTTACACTCTCTCTGGGCACCTTAAAATACAACGAGGTTATCTGGGAAATACAAGGTCACTAGAACCTACTGTTAAGGTCACTGGGTCAGTTCTAAGAACCTATCTGTACATAGTCAGTGAGATACAGAGACAAGCCTTGGATAGCATGAATGTTTGTTTTGGTTTTTGTTCTGTATTCTCATCTGATAAATTTGGCAAGACACTTTTGCTCTGTGCTTGGTGAATGATCTTGTTTGGTTGGGTTTTTCATGTTTTGAAACTTTGCTGATTAGAGAACTTTCTGCATAAGGTTGTTCTGCATTGTCTGTTCCATTTTCTCTGGGGCACAAACCTTTACAAGCAGAGACACTGGCTACTCCAGTGTCTGCCAGCTTAGCACGAGACAGGAGTTACAACACCCAATTTGTATTTTATTGGTAAATGATCTCAGTTACACAAAGGGTAATACCTTTAGTGATTTCATTCTTAAATAGACTGTAACAATTCAAAACCTGGGTTGTACAAATCTTGCAACTCAGTAAACAATCTTCACCACTCACAAGTAGCAGCACATGCATCTGCAATCCCATGCACCCTATTTGTCTCTTGCTGGGATGGATCCCCACAAAACACTGTTGTCTGACTAAGCAGTAGGACAATTGCTCCTTTGGGAAAGCAGCTTCATCAACAGCTCTTCCACTCTGGTGTGGGTGGCTTTTGCCACCAGCCATCTGTAGAGGAGGGTGGTACAGTTAAGGGCCTTCCCCACCTGACGCTCTTTAATTCTGGGAGTCTGCCTGCACCACATCACTAACTGACAGCAGCAAGAACAAGGGCACATCCAGGCTGCCCAGCACACCCCTCCCTTGAACGCACCAGCTGCATTGCTTACTGAGAACCTCATTGATGATGTTCTGAGAAGGTAAGTAAAAGCGACCAGAGAGTGTGGAAGCATGTGTGGCAGCCCCAAGATGTGCCTGGGCAAGGTATAGTGAGATGTACAGATGGAAAGAAACACCAAGAATGATCAGTTCCTACCTTCTGTCACTGAGGAAAGTTTGCTTCCACCGTCTTTCTCGTGGACTGGATTTCTGCTCCCCTTGTCAAATCTATCTCATGGAACAGGACAGTATTCTGATGCCTTTTCACCCATGCATGCTCCCCACTTCACAGGTATTTTACATCCATCCCAGCAATCTCTAACATGACAGTCCTGAGGATGTGCTTCTCCAGCAGCTCTTCCAGGGCCCCTAGTCTCTTTATTTCCCAGTAGATCTGCCTCATGCCACCTTCAAGAAACCTGCTACTATTTGTTGTACAGCCTTGGAAACTTCCTTCCTCACACTAAAGCTGTTCTTTCCAAGTCCTTCTTCCCTCAACCCTTTTTCCACCACTGGGGATTCCTTTCAACATTTTTCTTGGGTTCCTGATCCCTATCTTTGGACCCCATCCTGGGCATTTTCTATCCCCCCACCCCCCCACATCCCAGTCCCTCAATACCCACCACGTTTACTGCTAGTCCAGCGCAGCACATCACCCCTGGTCTCAATGATGAGATTGATGGCTGAGCTCTTGGTGAAGTACTTCTGCACCATGTCCAGGTCTCCAGTGAAGAGTGCATTCTGGACCAGCAGGTCCCGGCACTCCAGTGGCTCCAGGCGGCTGTGCTGGTATTCCCAGCCATCTGGGCTCAGGCTGTGCTCACTGTGGTGGGACCTCACACTGCGAGAATACTTCCATTGAGCTGGCTGCAACAAACGCTGCGTGGCAGAGCGGAGAGGGAAGGTGCAGTCCATCACAGGTAACTAACCTGTGCCACACAGTAAAGCCTGAGCCACACAGTAAATGAGCTATTGCAACAAAGAGCCTCTTGTTCAAGGGTTTCTCCTTTGCAGGTTGCTCCTGGGTTCCAGCTCCCCTGCATCTGGCTGGACTCAGGCACAGGCCTGAATCACCCAGTATAAATAGCCTGGCTTGGCAGCTCCTCATCACCACCTCCCCTTCTTCCAAAAGCTTACTTTCAGCTGCTAGGTGCAATCACCAGCACAGACTAGGCACAGGAAAGGGGTGGCAGGCAGCCTCTTTGTGTTTGTTTGCTCTGCAAAGAGCCCCTGTTCCACATGGCACTCCCACTGAGAAAGAGGCAGAGCAAGGTGGGGGTAACCATGGCAGGGAGGCAGGTGGGTGAGGGGGAGCTTGAGAAGAGCCTGGATCAGACTCAGTACCAGGAGTCATAAAGGACTAAGGACAGGGCTCTTTCCCATGGGAAACTCCACAGGGACCAAAACATTCTCACAAGTACTACACACTGCTCTGGGAATCAGCTCCTTCCCCGAGGCATCAAGGCTGGATACAGAAGGGCAGAGAGGTGAGCCCTGAGAAAAGCAGCTTGTACAATACAGGTTATCATGTCACATTGGTCCCAAACCGTGATCAAGTTCTTTGCGTTGTGGCTGGAGGTGCTGATCAAACAGGGAGCCAGACTTCACTTGTGTTCCTTTGGCAGCTGTTCCCAGAGAAAAGAAAACAGTTATGGTGAGAACCTTGAAACTGAAGAAGGTCCATGAACCAGTTCCAGGACTGGGATCATGCTAAATATTTCCATTGCACAGATGCTCTGTGCCAATGAGCACCTGCAACATCCCACTGGTGCTGGACTGGGAACACATTGTTCTCCTGAAGGATGCAGTGACTGTACCTCCAGCTCCACTGTGGAATCCACATCCAAGCTTCAGAGAGTCTCCTCCAGCCAGGTGAGGGGCTCAGAGCAACAGCCCTGACTTGGGGAGCTTTGAGTACAGGAAGTCTGGATTCCCTAAGAGAGGAGGAAAAGGAGAAACAAAGTACTCTTAGTTCCTTTCTAACCTGCCTTTACAACTCGTGCTGTTCCTACCACTGGAACCAATACCATCATTCTCCCCCAGCTATGGGCTTGGGAACAGAATTCCAAACTAATCCCAAACCCTTGGCACTACTCATGCACCCAAGGCCATCCAGGAAAGGCCCCTGGGAGGAACTTCCTGATTGCAGGTGTCCCCCATCTCATTACCCCCTGCACACTGGCTGAGGGCAAGGCAGTGTCTTCACATTCAGCATTTCACAGACCTGGGTCTGCACGTTCCTGACTGCACCAGCTACCTTGGACATCTTCTCCCACTCCCATGGCTAACAATAAAAAAAAAATAGCTCAAACCACTTCAAGCAAACCAACCAACCCGAAACTATGAACAAAAACCCACAAAGAAAAAAATACCCCAAACCCACAAAATACAAGCAGCCACCTTCAGTATCTCCAAGCCCAGCACCCACAGGTGCCAAGTAGGAAAGTCCACAGAGACACTGAGAGCACATTTTCTGCCTCAGCTGCAGTCAAAGAAAAGGGTGTCAGAGCCATCCACTTCCTATCCAGAAGAGCAGCCAGCAGGGTCAGTGATCAAGAGACAGCAATGCCAGAATCCAACATGTCCTTAAGTACACCTGGGGCTTTCATCCTCACCCCACTAATGTTTGGTCACAAGGCAGCACTGAGAAAAACCACAGCTGGGACCCTGGCTAGGGAGGCCTGAACATGATCAGGAAGAAGAGGATAAGGACTGAATACTGCTTGTACCACCAAGGCCGGCAGGACAAGGATAAAATGGTACCAGGAGCCTTGTCCTCCCACACAGGATTTCTGTGTTGCATGGCCTGAGAGGATAGCAGAGGATGCCCACACAGTATTAAGAGAGGTACAGAAACAAAAAGAACAGCAAGGCCACTTTCCCAACCAGCCACTTACCAGCACCCACAGAACTTCTGCTGATGCTGCTCCTTCAGCTCCCTCACACCTAGTCCCTCCAGCTCGTGCATCTCCCGTGGACATTCAGGAGCACAGGCTTGTCCTCAGCTTCAGAGCCAGCTAGGAAAGCTGACACAGCTCCTCCAACAGTGCCCAGAGCACAGCAGCTGAAAGCCCTGGGGCTTCAGGGTCAGGAACCTGCAGTGACACAAGTCCAAGGACTGGTCAGAAAGTGACCACAGACGAAGGCCAGGATGCCTGAACAAGAGTTCCATCACCAGGTTTGCCCCACACACCTCTATTCCCATGGACACCACCCAACTGCCACGACGTAGCTGTGCCTTATCTCTCACCCCAAAGGGCACCATGTCTATCTTGTCAAATAAATGTCTCCATAGGGCCAAGCACTGCAACCATGCAGGTGGAGATGCGTTCAGAGCCTCAGAACCAGGTTGTGTGGGGAGGGAGCAGCATGCGTGGAAAGGAGCCTGTAACGAGTTTGTAATATGCATGTGTGGCACGGCCTGCGCAGCGTCATCACAATGGCACAGGCACTTTCCCGCCTCATTGCCTCCCAAATGGATTTTAAATATCATTCCGAGGACACAATTATTTAAAACGCTGAACTAAACACTCACTAATGGGAAAGCGGCGTGTGGCCTGCAGCAGCCATTCCTCATGGGGCCACTCTGCCCATGTCATTCTCTTCTCCAGCCCCACACCCTGCATGGGACCACATGGAAGCATCCTCCTCCTCTTCCTTGATGGCCAAACAGGGCACCACTAGCAGCTGTCTTGAGCCCAGGCCGATGCACATTGCTTGTGTAAGGACAGACCTTTTGTCCCCATCCCAGTGATCTCCAGCCCCAGAGGCACTGCAAGTCAGCCTCAGGGCTCCGTGTCAGGGAGCACCTCACCAGATAGCAGGTCTTTCTGTCTTTCCCATGTTTGACATCAGGTAACGAAGGCTACACAGGGAGAGGACAAGGATGAGAACAATGATGCCTCCTGACCCCCTTTATATGGCTCTGGAAGTTATGGTTGCAACATAAGATTTACTTTTTCACTTAGTCTGAACACCTCCCACACCTCCATGCACAACTCTGAGCAGGGGAGATGAAAAAAAGAGCATTATTGTTGGTTACATCCAAGAATCCAGGGCACATAGAGCATGAGAAGAGAGAAAAAACCCAAGGAAACAATTATTTGTAGCAACCCTTGCTGGGGAGAATACAGATAGAGACAGCTCCAAGGGTGCCGTGGATGCTCGCTCCCATTACAGCGCTGGCAGCATCAGGAATGACAGAGTCTCAGACAACAGTGCATCTGCTGGTGGGGAAGTGCCTGCCTGACCTTTGATCATCTCCCCTCTCCTCCATGCAGGGATTCTAAGGCCACCACAAGCTTCCAGTGCTCAGAGACAACCGCCAACCTCAGATTAAACAGAGAAGGGAAGTGACACAGACCAGCACTGTCCCCACACACTAACAGCTGAGCACAGAGAGGATGAGAGTCCGTTGCTGGAACCCCGGCTGTACATCAGAGGTTCATATTTTAACAGCTTTGGCATCACCAGGGCTATCCATCACCAGCTCATTTTCCTCCATGTGCTGAACTGCTCCTGCCTCTGCTATTTGGAACAGTGTCTAATGAGGCACCGGAGCAGCCACCTGGCAACACGGCTGCCAAGGGACACAACATGGGAAGAAGAAGAATACACACAGGTCTGCACACTGCTGCCAGCCTCCACTGCCCAAAAAGCTCCTTCCCCTCATAATAGACCTCAGGGATGCTCTGCCTCCTGGTCCTCCTCCATGTGAAAGAGCACATGCTCTTAAGCCATTGCTATCTTACAGAAAGGAAAACAGAACACAGGCATTGGTGACATTTTCACGAATGCTCATTCAGCACAATAGTGCTCTTTTTGAGAGGTTGAAGACAAAAAATTGTTTCTAACCCACAGAAATGCATAGCTTAGTCAGAAGATAGACATGGGGCCAGGGACATGCAACATGACAATGCTGCAGCTTTCCAGCACTAAAAACTTGCTGTGAGACTAGCAAAGACACAGGCAGACCTGGAAAAAGACAGACTCACATGGAGCAAGGCAGCCCCAAGACACTTTGGAAGGGAGTCTGCACAGGTTCTAAGTTTTGCTTTTAGTGTAACCTAAATACTTCTGAGTTGTTCTCATAGTGACCAGTGCCCTGTGAATTCCCAGTGGGTGGCAGAGCCTAAAAGCAACTTTGCCCGGCTCTCACTGGAGCCACAAGCCCAGTCTGAAAGCAGCTGAGCTGAGGCATGGTCCTCACCAAAGCTCATCAGGGTGAACTAAAGCTAAATACAGGGTGAACCCTCAGGAAAGGACAGCCCTGTATGACAACCTGTGCACACACCCCGGGGAAGCTCCAGGGGCACTTATTTTGGGGAAAGGAACAACAGGATCCCTGCACAGCAAGAGATGAACCCACCCCCATAAGGGAAGTGTGAAAGGGACAGTGTGGGCAGGTTCAGTGCAGAACTCCCTCATTCCCAAGGCAACCTCCTCCTCAGTCTTAGTGCATCTGCACTACCTGTCACATCTCTGAGGAAACGCAGGCGTCTAGTAAGAGGAATGTGAGGCCAACCTCCAAATCCATTCTTCAAGTCTTTGTTGGGGATGGAGAGGGGAAAGGGGGGTGTGACACGAAGCAGGATGCAAAAGTGGAGGATTGGAGAATCAAGCATCTACACCTTCAAATCCTTACTCCTCTGGGGCTCACCCGGTGCTCGATGCTCTATCGGACATCTGCAGGAGACAGCCACTCACTTCACCATAAACCGGCACCTTATGCACACAGCCAGCCAGGAATCTGCCAAGTGAGCTGAGGTACCAGAGAAGGAAGTTGCACGGTCCCCAGGCAGCCTGCTCCGAGCTGATAGCGCTGGGCTCCTGCTCATGCAGCAGAAATGGAGCTGAGATCAGGTAGTCAGAGAGACCCATCTCCAGGGCAGGAGGAGAACTGCAGCTCCAGGCTGCTCCTCAGCATTCCCCATCCCTCAGAGAGCGTGGCTGCACACCCCGCAGCTGGGAGAGCTGCCGGAACAGGGAGTAAACTGTAGTGAACAAGTAAGGAATGCTTCTCCATTGCCTCCTCAAAGATAAAGATTTGTAAATTAAAGTTTTGAACTGCCTCCAACAGCGAACAGAAACTGCTTTATTTTAGAAAATGAGGCACCCTCTTTGAAGGTCATTAAAAGAGCTGGTAAGTGATACATCAGGCAAACTTCTCCAGACGCTAAGGAGGAGCCAATAAAATTTAAGCAAAGATGAAGACCACCACACACCTGTTGTTTCTAGGAGGTGGCTGTGACATTGCCACTTTGAACACCCTCTACAAGCAAGGACCTAACTTGCCACAGGGGCTGCAAAATCCACAAAACATTGAAGTCTTTGCTGTCCTGGCTCCCAGGCTTTTCATGCCCCACCCTGCTGGCCTGGCTGCCGAGGCTCTGCTCCCTCTCTGGCTTGCTTGGTGTCTCTGAGAGGGACTTCACCAGGGAAAGACCCATCACACCCAACACAGATCTCCCCCATTGCACTTGATAAGCCAGCTCTAGAACCATGGTGGTAGTCTGTTGTATTGCACTAAATGTGGGAACCGGGGCAGTGATCACTCTTTTCCTGTACTTTTCACAATTATTTTTTGCATTTTCCTTCATTTTTCTCCTTTACGAAGAAAAAAAGTTGAATTATTGCTTTGCATTCTAACCTCATCTATGCTTTAATCTCACTTTCAGGTATGTTTAGAACCTAGTTCCTTTCCACAATTATGGCTCAAGGCAAAACTTGCCTCTCCTCACCTTAGGCGGATCAGAACACAAGCACAGACAAGGCCTAGTGAGCAATAGAACAGATTCAGCAGGATGAGCTGCTCACCTGCTCGATGCAAATCGAGCCTGCTCAGCCTCCCACTCTTGGGCTGGGCTCTCCCAGGCCTGCCTCCAATCCATGCATGCAGCTGAACATCCCCCCAGCTGCTCTGCCTCTAGTGCCAGCCACACAGCCTCTCCCCCCAGCACAGCCACCACAAGTGATAGAGGGAGGAAAAGAAGTGCAGCCCACACCTCTGCTCAAGTCCAGTTCTGGCTTGCAGGCCAGACACAACAAGGAGATTGCTCTTCGGTGCTGTCCTACAGTCAAAAGGAAACAGAGCACCCAGTCCAGCCCTTTTGCTCCCTCTCCCAGTCAACCCCACACCATGGCAGCAGGGGAGCCAAAGGGAGATGCTCAGTGCTGCTGCCTCCTATACTCTCCCTAAAAGCATCATGTACATCTTGTCTGGCCCACAGTACTGACTGGGCTGACCCCCATCAGAGAGCAGCATCTGTCACAGCTCCATAGCTCATGAGACCCAGCAGCACCTCACAAGCTGGTTAGCTCCAGGATCATCCCATTAACTGTCACCTTGGAACTTAACATAGCTCTGGTTCTTCCTGGTATTCCTACCCTGATATCGGCTGTGAAGACAAGACATTAGAATCAGGCATCCAGTCCCAAAGTGAAACTGGCCAAAGGCACTGGATCAGGTTGTCCAGAGAAGTTGTGGATGCCCAAACATTCAAGGCCAGGTTAGACAGGGCTTGGTGCAACCTAGTCTAGTGGAAGGTGTCCCTGCCAATGGCAGGGAGATGGACCAGGATGGGCTTTAAGGACCCTTTCAACCAAAACTCTTCTGTGATCTCCACCCAGAACATGGACCACATTTTTTCTTCACGCCACCACAGACCCTGAGGCAACACCTCTGTGCAGGAATCCAGGGCAGCCCCACACATCCCAAGAAGGTGCTGTGCTTCCAGGGCAGCCAAGCCATCCACCACAGGGTCGTGGCTCTGGACACAACACTCAGCCCTATGGGTTGCCCAGGCTCCATGCGGACAGACACAACATGCTCATACTCCCTTCAGGGCTCTGGATGCCTCCTGTAAGAAGCACCTGGGGATACAAGGAAAGGCAGTGAGGGCCAGTCATTAATATGATGGTCCAAGGCAGAACACAGGACACCCAGACCTAGCCCAATTTAGAGCCCTGCAAGATAAAGGTCTCTTTAAAGACACTAGAAGCAAGTAGAGAGGATGGCCACATATCTAGAAAGAAAAGAGGTGGTTTTTTTTCTCTCAGTGAAGCTCATTTTGCTTTGGTTCTGCCTAAAAGCAGAAAGTTTTCACCAGAAAAAAAAAAAATAAAACCAGAAACAACAAACCCCAAACAACAGCAATGACAAAAACAAAACACAAAAACAGCTAACAAGGAAAAACTCTCATTCCCACTGCCCACCAGAAAAAAAAAAAAAAAACAAACAAACCAAAGAACAATTTTGAAAATAGTTTATAATCATTAGAAAAGCCCTTTACCCACTGCTAACTTCATCCTATTGACTCAGGGAGATCTAGCATCTATTCTGACCAGTACAATCTGATAACTTGGGCAGAAAGACCCACCACAGTCAGGAAGCAGTTGAAGAAGCGCAGGAAAGTCAAAGGCAGGAATCTGAAAGCTACAGTAAGGAGTTTGGAGAATTGCAGAGAGCGCACTATGCTTCCCATAATGACCCCAGCTTTCCCCAGGCATGCCCTGTGGTCCCTGCTCCTAGTTGCATGTGGTTGTTTTCAAACAGCAGCTGTTTTTCCAGCCCTATCAAACAATCCCCATAGCCACAGTTTAAACTGTCTCACCATTTGTGATGCAAAGATTAAAGACACCATCTGTGTTTTTATGCATTTTTTATTTGCAGGCAGGCAACAGGAGGTTTTGCTTTTTCAGTTGAAGAAGACCTAACTCCAACTCCTGTAGGAGAAGAAGCCAGGCCCAAGCTGGTTGCACCAGGGCCCAGTTGGTCACTTGCTGCTGGTGTACTTGGTGACAGCCTTGGTGCCCTCAGAGACGGCGTGCTTGGCCAGCTCGCCGGGCAGCAGGAGTCTGGCAGCCGTCTGCACCTCCCGGCTGGTGATGGTGGCACGGTGGCTGTACTGGGCCAGGTGCGAGGCCTCCGAGGCCAGGCGCTCGAACATATCATTGACAAAGGAGTTCATGATGCTCATGGCCTTGGAGGAGATGGCAAGGTCGGGGTGCACCTGCCAGATGGTAACCAAACACCATCTCAATCTCAAACACCCATCACTCTGGGAGGAGTGGGAGCCCCATTCCCCATCCCAGATAGCGCACTCTAACTCCAAAAGCACCTCTAGCTGTCACCCTAAGGGTTTCAAACCATGGGCCACTTGAAACTCAGGAGAGGCTCCCAAAATGCTACAGGAACTTTGGGATTGCACTGGCAGAAGCCTCCTCACAATTCCCATGAAAAACATGGCTATGAGGGGTGGAAATACTCCAGTCTCCAAGTCCTATCTACAAGCTCATGCTGACAACTGTGGCCTAGAAAACTCATAGCCACTTCCAAAAATGCTCTCATCTCCCCATTAAAAATCACCAGATGCCTACTCACAGGGCCAGAAGCAGCTATTTCTACTGTACCAACTTCCATGAAATTACCTTTTCAGGCAGAGATAAGCACCAGAGCTCATTCCCTCTAAGAAGCCCTTTGTGCTCTAGATCCATCTCCACTACCCCTCGATCCTCCCCCTCAACCTTTAAGCTTCAGCTGGGACTCTCCTGTACCTGCACTTACACATTTTTTTTCTTTCCCCATCTCTCTAGAAACCCAGATTTTTCTTCCTTACTCTTTATGGTGTTAACATACAACAGGCAGAAGTTACTTTATGTACAAAGCAGTTTCTAGCAGAAAAGAAACATTTACTCACCTGCTTCAGCACTTTATAAATGTAGACTGAAAATGCTTCCTTTCTCTTAGGCTTCCTCTTAGATCTTTTTTCCCCAGAAACAGCAGTATGATTATGCATCTTCAGAGGTTCAGAGCTCATCTTAACTTGTGACAGAGCAACCAACAAGCGCTGTGAGACTGGTTATATAGCACCAGCAGTTATTACTATAATCAGCACTGGTTATATAGGCAGCAGAACCTAACCTGCCTCAGCTGCAGCCCACAAGGAGCAGGACAAGTACACACCTGTGGCTGATGATTCCACTTTGCACTAAATGAAAAGCAGCTGGCTGGAGAGGAGCTTGGAAGTGACAGATTCAACTAAACTTTGAGATCTGTGAAGCTTGAGTGTAACCTGGGCAAAAAGCGGCAAGAGCAGAAGCATCTAATTTATAGGGAACAAAATTACCAGAGTCATTCCCAGGTCCAAAAGGGTTTTGGTGAATGGAGGGATCTTGTTTTGGTGCAAGGCTGTGGATTGGAGCACCCAAGGTACTCCAGAATCAAATGGAAACATATCTGTGCTCTGGAACAGGTAATGCCATCAGGAGAAACCCAGTAACTGCAGGAAGCACTGGTCCAGAGATGAAACAACGGCACTGTAAACACCCTACCAGCCAAATTTCCCCTGCTACCTAGCCTGCTCTTAGGATCCCACCTGCTACACACAACAGGTCTTGGAATGTCAGAAGGGGGGCAGTGGAGGGCTGACACCCTGAGTGTGGATTTGATCTGTCTTGGAAACCAGTGATTAAACTAATGAGGGTAAATGTGAGACAGCATTTAGGCTTAGCCAGGAAAAACGTGCAGCAACACAGTAGAGATATGAACAAAACAGAGATCTCTGTGCTTTGGAGAGAAAAGGAAGCCTTTCAGCAGACACCACTGCAGTCATTTCATAAAAGGGTGATGCTTCTTTGGTGGGGGAACACACCGGGGTCTCTGTGCTGCCGTGTGGAGTCTCCTGCTTAGGTACACACGTTGTACTAGCACATCTTGAGCAAATCACATCTTCCAAAGAGTGAGCTTGGGACACCTACTCATCAGTCAGTGATTCTGCTACTGCTTGTGCTGCCCACAGTGTTTCACTGAATTGTGAAATTGTCATGGCATGGGATGAATTGTTTTATTCTCAGCCTGCCCTCATGGGGAGGCACCTGATCACCCTCCCCTAGTGCAAATAACTGTCATAGTGACAAGGGGCGTCAGTACCACAGCGAGGTTCTTGCTCCCAGAAACTGAAACATTAGTGATGAGGCAGTACAGGCTGGAATGGTCATCTCAGTGCATTTATGAAGGAGAATGGCCTTGTGAAGATATGTGGTAGTGGGATCCTCTTGACATAGGAGTGACTATTTGGGAGTGAGGAGCAGGAGACATCACCACTTGTGCTTCGTAAGGGGCTGTGCATCATCAGGGAACAGCTCAGGGCTCCCCCCTCTGAGGGACATTCCACCACCCTCCTTGTAATGGGAGTTGTGTTACCTTGCTCTCAGGTCACAGCACACAGGGAGGGACATTTGTGCTGAAGGAGCTGGGGGCTATTGTATCCCTCCCCAGCTGCCACCCTGTTTGTGATACACAGTGTTACACAGTAATAAACACGCAGCTGTCTTTTCTAAAAAAAACACAAACGTTTAGTTGGAAAGGACCCCGTTGGTGGAGGAGCAGCAGCAACTGGTCAATCAGCATTAGGCACAGGGAGTCTTTACACACCAAGGATGGAGGCTCATCCACTGAGCAGTATAGTCAGCTTTGAACTCTCAGGTTTGGAGAATTACCATCTGCTTCCCTGGACTGCACATGCTAGAGGCTGTACACGCTGCTGCGTGCTGGGCCCAACTCATCCTGCTGCTGTTTTTGTGGTGTATGGATCTACTTGCAGCACACACACAAGGGAATCCCACAAGCTTGCACCTGCCACTTCTGGCTGTGGCTGTGTTAGAGCCAACCTTTCTTTTGGATAACAGGCAAGTGTGACTGTGCAAGCGCTGGGTCACTTCTTTTACAGAAATGACCATCCTAGCAACTAAGGTGCAATTCTTCTAACTTATTCATAGTTTTGCTTTTTTGCAAAACCAGAAAATTCTCAGCTGAAACAGCCTGAAGTGGCACTGCCCCAGCTTGTGGCTGTCTCTGAGATCAGTGCTCCAGGACATCTGTCTGCCACAGCTGCTTCACCAGAGCCAAAAAAATTTCACCACAGAACAAACTGAGATTAAATCAAGGCTGATAAAGCACCATTTATAGATTGAGCTGCAGGTCCTCGTCCACCAGCTTCGACTTGAGATGCTCCTTGTAGGCAAGGATGTCCCCAGGCCATTTATAGATTCCATTTCACAAGTCTTGGCCTACTGTGACACCTAGTGCAACTACAGCTGCTTTTGCTTTAAACCTGTATCTGCGGTCCTTGTTTCTACATCAAAGACGTGTCTGCATCTGAGAAGTTCCTCTCTCTCTGCAGCGACAGGTAACAGTGCTCTCCTTGGCTCCATGAGCTGCAACAATGCTCCATCTACTGCCCATCATGCAGGCTGTCATACCAGTGTCCCCAGGCCATTCTCAGGACTTACCATTCCCAAGGAACTCAGTGTAAGATTGTATCCTGAACTTATTACCCCCAGATCCCAAATGTAGTGAAACAAATTGTTACCAAATCTTTGATAAGGAAAAGAAGCACAGGACAAATAGCTCTAGCTTCAGTCAGGACTCCTAGACCTCACCATTCTCAGAGCTACTTCACAACCTTTTCCAACTCACTGACACTTCCTGCAACCTAGAGCAAACAGACATGCATTAATCTAATATTGTTTAACTTATGACCCATCAGTCTTTTGAGTAATCACTTCCCTGTGAGTTTTCACTCCCTTGCTTTCCCTGGTAACTTCCAAGTCCTCCACTGTGAGGTATTAGTCCAAGTGACATTTACTGCCATCTAGACCTTTTCTGCAGAACTAACTTTGAAACACTTACACTAATTTGCATTATTTTCCCAGAAAACACATGTTTTTTATCCTCTCGGATCATTGCTAGAACCAGTGAAAAACTTGAAGTCCTATTTGATCTACTGGAAGCAGCTCACGTTGTGACATTTGTCCTGTGGAAGACACTCAGTGCTTCCACAGCAGCAGTCACAACTTGGATGGGCCCTTTGGGAAAGAAAAATAAGGAGATATTCTACTCAAAAAGTTAAAGTCAGTCAGTTGACACCAACGAATGCACTGCATGGGAGCACAGCTCCTTTGTTTGTTCTGTCCTTCCATTCACCCAGCAACCTGACGCTGGATGGGTTGCTGGGCTACATGAGCCTTTCCTGTGACCAGTGCTGCAACTCTCATGTGTCAGAAGTAGTTAAGATGATTCATGATAAAAAAAAAGCTATTAGATTTGATTTGCTACCTACCTTTCTCTTTAGCAGCCTTTGTTTTAATAATAAATTAAATATGTATTTTATTCAAGCTCTGTGGCTCAGGGTGAGGTTTGAACACCAACTTTTCCAAAACTCTGCTATTGAGAACAAAAATAAAAGTTAAACTACAGTTGATTAGTCTTTAGTTAAACCTGCAAGGAACAAGGAATTAATTCATAGTCCAAAATTCCGACATTATTGAGTCTCATCATCTGACAATTTCAGGTGAAGCAAAATGCCACACCTGAGCCACTGTGTTGGTGAGCACACACACTGGTGTTCCATAGACCTATGTTCTGTCTCTCACACTGATCTTTAGAACACTTTCAAGTTGTGTCTGTTACTGTCTACAACAGAAGCATTCCTGGCTTGTTCTGTGACTCACTGGAAATGTGGCGTTCAGCCTGGCTGAGCAGAGGTGCCCCAGGTGTGAGGACCCTGCTCACTGCTCAGTGCCTCCACAGCTCAGTACTCAGCACTTCACATCTCTCAAGTTCTGGCCACAGCTTTGGTTGTACTGAGGAACTGGACATTTAGTAGGAAGGGCTGATTTCACTCAGAGCTCAGCACTTGCTCACTCACCCCAGCTACCATGGCTCACAAAACAAGACAAGATTGTTTTTCTCTCTTTATTGACTGATGGATTCTCGGGCAGATCTGTTAATTACACTGTTAAATAATAGTTAAAAACAAACCAAGGCCAGAGGAGTTTGAAGTGAAGTATCTAAACTGAAGCAGAAATTGGGAAGGAGAAGGCAGAAGAAGCTGGGCTGGGGTCTCCACTTGTGTGTCACTGCAGCTTGGACACCCCGATGGCCACTGTTGTGACCCCAAGCCAACAGATTCCAAGGCCTGGCTCAGATGGGACATTGTCTAAATAAGGAAACAGTTGCCCAAACGTAGCCAGATCAGGAGAGAACAGCTCTGTCCAGACATAGAGGTGCAAGGCAAGTCGAGGGGGAGCAGTATTGCAGCAATCCTAGAACACAGCCAGAGGGAGCAGCAGTTCCGCTCCTGCCGGTGGGCAGGCGAGTCGCGTGGCCACCGCCAGCCCCACGGGGAACACGGGCTGGAGGCTCCACAGCTCACACGTTGTGGGTCCGTTTGGTGAGCTGCGGGTCCTCATCCACCAGCTTCGACTTGAGATGCTCCTTGTAGGCAAGGATGTCCCCTTGCCACTTGGTGATTGTCTGCTTCTCACAGACCCAGATCTCCTGTGCGACCTGAGAGCAGACACATGAGGAGGAAGAGAAGGCGGACGGGGAGGAGGAGAGAGGTGTGCAGTACAAAATTTTATAATCTTACCAAAATTATAAAGTTAACTAAAAGCTACTGTCTGAAGTCTGGCAAGAAAAATTTGATAACTGCCACATTTAGACTACCAAAGAAAAGTATCAAAAGGGAAACATCTTCCCTGGTGTTTTCCGTATAATTTATATAAGATTTTAGAACTGAAAATCCTAGGCAATTTATGCAAGATTTCAGAACTGAAAATCCTAGGCCTCTCTGTATTTCTGATTTTGCTCATAGACTAAGATGAAAAGCCTTTCTTGCTAAATTGGTAATTGAAACAAAAGTAGTTCTTGACCTGAACTACTTGGATCTATCACAGTGAAAAATAAAATCATAATCTGAATTTGCAGACAAAGCTATAGCTGATAGATCAGCACTTGACATTTGTGGTGGTTTTTATTTAAGTACCTAGTGTTCTCTTGGACTAGCTCAATAATTGTTTAACATGAACACAGTAAGGGAATCACAATTTTTTTTCACTCCCCCATCTTTTTGGGATGAGTAAGAGCCAGTCAGTTGGAAACACCTCACTTTAATTACTAAAATGTTAGAAAGGTGCTCTGACAAAACTCATCTTAACTGTCAGGTAACTGTCCTTACCTGTTGGATGAGCCTGAAGTCATGGCTGACAAGCATCATTCCTCCTTCAAACTCATTGATAGCATCTGCCAGTGCATCTATGGTCTCTATGTCCAGGTGGTTGGTGGGCTCATCCAGGAAGAGCATGTGAGGGTTCTGCCAGGCCAGCCAGGCAAAGCACACACGGCACTTCTGCCCATCAGAGAGGTTCCTGATAGGGCTCACCTGCCCAACACACACATGGTTTGCAGCTCTGCAGTGACCTGACAGCCTGCCACCCTGACCCAAACCACTTGGGCCTCACCTTGGGCTTCCAGCAGCTCCATGACACAAGACAAGTGTTCAGTCAGCCTTATACCTACACTAACCTTCTCCCACCCCAGGAAGAAGGGAATTCCAGGGCCTTCTGAAGGACTGTACACAGCAAGGCCCAGCTTGTGCCAAAGGTATGTAAGGACAGTTAATAGGTCTGCCTGGTACTGACACAACAATTAAAGTACTGTCAACTTCTGCAGTGACAAATGGGCAAAACAAACATAAAAATCAACGCTGAACTGCAGCGATGTGGACAACTGACACACACAGGATGTGTCATGTACAGGAGCATGTCATGCTTGGACTTAGTGCACCATAGGTGAGCCCACTCTCTTGTCTGAACCAAGTCTGAAACAGCTGAGAATTTTCTACCACTACTGTCTGGTATTCATCTCAGAAATAAGAGAGAAGCAAAATAGTTCAAATTATAATTTAAACATGTGCAGGTCTAGCACTATAACAGAACTTGCTTTCTTTTCACCCAGAGTCTGAGGGGGTCACCCCTTCCAACCCACACATTGCTGTGATCCAAAGAAAGCTCCCATGAGCTGTGAGCTACTATTTTCTCCAATTTCTAACGCAGAGATAGAAAAAGCAATTTGATGTGGTGGTGTGCCACGCTGCATACTGGATCACACTGTCAGATATCAGAAGAGAACAGAAAACACAGAACCTCTACTCCCCTAACGCACAAAAAGCAAACCTCAACAGCTCATACTCACCTGCTGCTTCCCTGTAAGACCATATCTGCCAATGATTTTCCTCATCTCCTCCTTCTCCTTGATCTCTGGGTAGCACTTCAGCATGTACTCCAGGGGTGAGAGGTCTAAATCCAACTGCTCTTGCAAGTGCTGACAGAGAAGAAAAGTCAGCTTTAGGCTGTGCACGCCAATTACTTCACGGCCCTAAGCCCTACCCTCCTTGCACCCCTCTGGTAGCAGGTGAGCAGCAGAACACGAGCCAATAATCTCACCTACAGGACAGCCTCTGTGCTGAACTATTAGGGAATAATTTCCATTTCAGGAAGAGGAATGCTGCTTCAGAATAGGAGGCTGGTCCACCACCAAACACAAGGCAACCAGCTCTGCCATAGCAGTTGGGAGACTGAACAGGAAGGACCACAGCCATTCTCTTTGCAGGGTAAGAACACGACCTGGAGACCATTCCATGGAATACTTCCTTCCCCCATCTCCAGACACAGAAAAGCAGCAGTGGGAGGGGCCTTAGAAGCAGAACTAGAGGGGCAAGGTTCCTCATTGCTGACAGCTTTTTCCTAAGCCTACCCTTTCCCTGGGGGCTGCTGTAGGGAGTACCTGGTGGTATCTGCCGATCTTCACATGCGAGTGCTTGCGAATCATCCCATCTGTGGGCAGTAGCTAGAAGGGGAGATAAAATCATTTCACCAGGAAATCTCTTCTCTTGCAGTATGGCAGAAATATACAATCCAGCCATCTCCAGTCTGACACAGGGGAGGCAATCTGAACAGGTAATACGAGAGAAAAAGCCCTTTGTTTCAGTAAGACCATAGGACTTCTAAGGCCTGCCCAGGGTGTTCTGGCGAACAAGTGCACTTTGTTGAAGACTATCCCAAAAGTAAAGGCCCACAGTAGGGTAGACAATGTACAGAGCAAACCTCTCCTGTGAGCAGTTTCAGCAGTGTTGACTTTCCAGCTCCATTGGGTCCAACAAGAGCTACACGAGTATCCAGGTCAATCCCAAACTCCAGGTTATTATAGATCCATGGCTGCAAACCACAAAAACCATGAAACATTATGCCTGTTCAGTACTCTCCCGAACCCCTCTGCTGCACCTGTAGTGCTCTGTCCCCAGCAGGCCCAGCATTAGCACTGCCAAGAACTTCGCTCCATTAGTCATACACTGCAGCCCCCTCAGGAAGCTCAGCCAAAAGTCTCCCACTCCCAAACAAGGCAGGAATACAAGTGATCTCTATATGCATCCTCCCATACTCACCCCATCCTTGGTGTACCTGAAGCTGACATTCTGCACCATGATGACAGGAGGAGGAATTTTCCCACAGGGTGGAAAGTAGAATGATAAAGTCTGTTAACACAGAATATCCACCTGTGAGACACCCCAGAACATGGGACAACCCAGTCAGTCCAGTATAACCATGCCTCACTACCAACATCAGCTGTAGACCAAGGCACCAGATTGTGAATTTTATAAGCCCTCCTTACAACTCACTCAGATTTATTCTGATGAGCTGCTTGCAAGCTCATCTGCTGGCTAACAAAGCCCTGTTTCTTTCCCCTTGAAACAAACGTGGGTTTGTACTCTTTACACAAGTAAAAGCTGTACTCAGTATCCTCTCCCATCTCCTATGAGCCCTAGGCATTCCTATCTGATTTCTCTATCTGCAAAATAGCCTTATTGATATGACAACTCCACTTCCCTCCCCTAGAAAATTCCTCCTCATCTTCTCATCATTCAGCATTACTCCATGCTGAGTACGGGGATCCCTGGCATCAGGAAGGGTATCTTGTTCTAGCTATCAGCTCTGTCAGCCATTCCTGCTGTCTGCTGAAGACCTTTTTAATCCTGTAGTCCATGTTTCAAATACAGATCTCTAGATACAATCCCATGTCTGATCCTACCTTATCATTCACAACTCTCTCTGTCAAGCCAGAAGCCATCATTTTTTGAAGGGTCTTCTCCTTGCTCTGAGCTTGCCTGGCCAGCTTTGCACTACCATGGCCAAATCGTGCAATGTAATTCTGAAAAAAAAGTTAGCCAAAAAGCCACAATGATAAGGCTAACGAGGGGAAGGGATGCCCATGAAAAGGGTAAGAGGGTGCTCATGCAGCTAGGCAGGTACCTTCATGTGAGCAATCTGATCTTGCTCCCAGTGGAATCGCTTCATTTGATTTTCTTCTAGTTCTAAGCGAGTCTTTACATACTGATCATAATTTCCCTGGAAAGAGTGCATGGAACATCAGCTGTGCCCAGAGAACAGCCCTTGTTTCTGCAGGTTACATGGGGCTCTGTTTACTCACTGTGTAGTACTTAAGTTTGCGGTTGTGCATGTGGATGATGTTGGTGCAGACGCCATTCAGGAAGTCCTGGGAATGGGATATCAGCACAAGGATCCGCTTGAACCTGTGGCACCACATAAGTTATTAGATACTAAATCAGGAAAAGAAATCCTATTTGTTGGCCCTGATGGTGACAAAGGCTTTACATGCAAGCTCTGGGAAATCGCAAATTTATATGCATGCTCTGGGAGAGCAAAGCGGCCACAACCAAGTGCAGTGAGTAAATCCTGCCAACCATTTTCACTATAATAAAACCATTACATAGTCTCTGCCTGTTATCACAAAAAGCCCAGAGCTAGCTGCCTATGTGGCAGGTGACTTGTGTCACTGATGCAGCTGACTCCATTGGCATCTCATTTCTAAGAAGTTCCAACCTTTGCTGCTTACTTTCCCTCCAGACAACGAGGGGTTAAAGCCTGCCCAAAAGAGGTTCAAGGTTCTTTTCTAAAGCACCTTACTTCTAACACAAGGATGCAAAAGGTTCAACTGACAGAGCTGATGGAAAAACCTCTGCAAAGCTAAAGCTCTTCTCACAATACAGCTCTTTTAATGCACACCCCATAACCTGAGCTTCCTAACTGCTCCTAAGCTTTTTGCCTTACACCTTAACATTTTACCTTTGTTATGAAAACCAGTCACCTCACACACTAGCAAAAGATGAAACCAACACACTCAGATACTACACTTCTGTGAAAACAGAAAAATGGTGGGCAGGAAGATGAGCTGGGAGCCAGCTCTAGAAAGCTCACTCCACTGGTACAGTACACAATGCTGGTACAGAGGCTGCCAAAGCCTGCTCCTGGCTTTCAAGGAATCACCCTTAACCTGGGAGTACAAACCAGCATTTCTCATTTCTTCAGTGCCAGGGAGACAGGAAATTGAATTGAATTCTTTACCCTTTATCCTAGGATGACTTTATGATGCTTGTATCCCCAATCGTCCATTCTGTTTGTGCTGTATATTGAGTTCTGTACCTTTAAGACTGATTCTGAGAGTGAACCAGGGAGAGAAGAAGCGCAGAGTTTGTTTTGAGAAATAACCTGACTCCCACACATTCTCTTGTCTGGACTTACGTTCGTCGGAGGCAAGGACAGCGGTGGGACAGAGATCTTTTTGCTTTTAGTTAGTTTTAGCTAGCTGAGGCAAAAAAGTTCCCCGGACTGGTTTTTTTTTTTACTTTTCTTCTTGAAACTGTTTAAATCTACTCTGGACTGAAAAACCCAGAGGAGCACCAAGGGCTCGCCCCTGCAGCACACTGGGCCTGGACCTCCGGAGGGACTGCGATTGACAAAAGACTGAGTGAGCTGAGCTACACCCACAGCAAGGACTTTCTCAGTTTGCCATCTCTCTTCAGAGCTTACTGTTTCATTATTCATTTTATATTTTCATAGTATCCATTCTTTGTGCTTGTAGATATTTTGTTTATTAAATAAATAGTTTTTTCCACTTTTCTCTGAAGAAGTTTTTTCCTGGACTGGCTAGGGGGAGGGGCTGTTAGAGTTTGTTTTCCAGAAGAACCCCCTCCAGAGGTTTCCTCCCAAATTTGCCCTAAACCAAGACACCCTTGCATCAAATAATCTCACGCAGCAGCAAGCAGAAGGCGTCACTGGTACTGCCAGAACTATAGTTGTGTGCACCCACAAGAACTACACAGTTACTCCTGCAGAACTTGCTTACGTGCTGAAAAGATGTTCATGCTCACAGGCTGACAAGCAGAAAAGCACAACCCACAGAAGCAGCAAACTCCTCCATGCTTACGTTTTCAGCTCTTCCTCCAACCACACACAGGCATCCAGGTCAAGGTGGTTTGTGGGCTCATCGAGCAGCAGCATGAAAGGCCGAATGAAGAGCGCTCTGCAAGGACAGGGGAGATGACAGCATAGGGTAAGTGTAGGTAACCCAAAGCCTTCTCAACGCTGCTCTGAGTTCTCAGAACTGTCTGTGGCTCTGCAGTCAAGAGCGAGCAAGCGCGCATTCTCAGGGGGCAGCCAGCACTATTCCACTCACCTGGCAAGAGCCACCCTCATTCGCCAGCCACCACTAAAGTCCTTCAGCTTCTTCCTCTGCATGGCTGGTGTGAACCCCAAGCCATGAAGGATACGTGAGGCCCGTGCTTCTGCCTTATCAGCATCCAGCTCCTCCAGGCGTTCATATAACTCCAAGAGTTTCTCACATTCCGCTGAAAGAGAGCCTGCCAGTCAGCACCTTTCCCTCCAAAGGGCTCTTAGCTGCACAGCTGGGAAACCTCCCAGTCCCTCTGCTTTACCCCTGTTTAGCCCCCTCCATATCTAAGCCCAAGACACTTCTGAAGATGCTACATGGAGTAACTCATCCAAAGAGGTGTCATCCGTACACATTAGTACAGGGCGGCTGGGTGAAACAGGTACCACAACATGTGAAAATTTCCCCAAGGAGCCCGAACTTTCTTTGACAGGAGGAAATGGAGGAAATGTCCCTTAGGACTCCAAGAAGCTTTACCGTCTTCATGAGCTAAACGTTCCGCTTCTCGCTCCAGCATGGCCCTCTCTGTGTCCACTTCCATCACACACTGCAGAGGGGTCTTGTCACTGGGAGGCATCTCTCGGGTGAGGTGATAGATGTCAATGTGCTCTGGGATGGGCACTTCTCGCTTCCCAATAGCTGACAAAAGCATGGATTTCCCTGTGTGCAGATAATCACAATTAATTGCTGAAGTCAGTGAGACACAACATCACAGTGAAACAGAAGAGATACACTCAGATCCCACTGTGATTCCTTCCTTTTTCAACCTCAGAAAATCCTGGGGAATTTTTTTCCCAAGAGGCCAGAAGAACTGGAAACACAGCAGAGCCCACTGCCTTGCTAGGACAGGCTGCCCTCCTAGCAAAGGCTCACCACCCCAAGGACAGGACTGAGACATGAAGAAGCTTTTTTTGCAAACCACTGCACTTCAGCCCTTGCCCAGATTTGGGGAACTTTATCCCTGTTGTACTTTCTGCTGTCTAACCAGGTCTGACAGCAGGTATCAAGATCCCAGATTCTGAAGACTTCTAACATAGAGGAAAGTAACGCATTATTCTGTAAACAACCTGGGTTCTTCTGAAACTTAAACCAGATGGTCACTATTACTAGCACCTTTTCTAACACACCCACATTCTGCATCTCTCAATGTAGCATCACTTTCTCCAGGGACTGTACAGTTGTTTTCCTAGTCAGGCCAAACCATACATTCTCTACTCGCCCATACAGTAAAAGTTCTTTAACTAACACCATCAGCATTGGGTTTACTGACTCTACTAAGCTAATCAGGCAAACAGGAATCAGGCAGATTAAAAGATCCCAGACAGCTCACCCAATTCTCCACAGAAACAAGATCAAAAGCACAGCCCAAATCTAGAAGGCAATCTCAGACTTCTATCAGCAATTCCAGTAACTCCCCTTCCCGGGCAGAGATATGGGAGAACAGAAACAGCCATGTCTAACAGCCCTCCTGGTTTTCAGCACTTCTAACCTGCACCTGCCCAGCTTCTCAGCAGCATGACACCTTTACCAAGTTCCAGGGAGCCACATTGCTTCCCCTCAGCTTACCAATCCCATTGAGTCCAATCAGGCCATAGCGTCTCCCAGAGTTCAGCTCCAGTTTGGTGTCACTCAGCAGCTCCTGGCCATGAAAGGTCAGTGAGAGGTTGATGATATGCACATCAGTGCTGTTGGGGTGGGAGGCCAGCACTCCTGTCACGGCTCGGGCAGCAGCTTTCTTTAACTCAAAGTCCTCCAGCTCCTTTGTAAGAGCATCCACCTCTAGATGTAGAGAAGACCAGAAGTGTTACTGATTTACAAACAAGGGAAGCCATAAGCCCATGTACCAAAAGGCTCAGGACCACAAAAACAACTCCCATTTCTACAGAAGACTTAAGGAGACTCAGATGCAGTGACACTCATCTTTTCAGCCTAGCAGGAAGACATACATGGTCTAGATGGAACTTCCACCAGCTAAATATTTAAGTGTCATCTAAATAAAACAGGACCATCAGAACTAAGTGAGCAGCCAGAACAGCAAGCTGTTTTCTGAATGTGATGAGATTAACCCCCCCTGCAGGATGGAAAAAGCTTGGCCAGAAAACAAATTGACTAGAAAATAAACGAAGGGAAGACTGAGAATAGAGAAGCAGCAGCAGCACTGAAACAGTCCCTACTAATTTTCTGAGAAGCTATTATGCCCATCTGCATGTTCCCCTCTTCCTTTCCTGCTACAGTACAAGCAAATCATAGAATCACAGAATCCTAGAATGATGTGGATTACATCTTCTAGAGCATTTAATTCCAAACCTGCTGCCATGGGCAGGAACACCTTCCACTAGAGCAGGTTGCTCCAAGCCCTGTCCAATTTGGCCTTGGACACTTCTAGAAATGGAGCAGCCACAGCTTCTCTGGGCTGCCTGTGCCAGAGCCTCACCACCATCCCTCCAGTCATGCTGACCTTCTTCCACAGGCCAACTTCCCTCCTCAGTGAGAGATGCTGCCCGTTGACGTAGCCAATGGCACTGGGGATCTTGGCAGGCAGACCTGATTTCAGACTGTGCCAGTGCAGAATGACACCCTGGCTGCCAGCATCCAGCACTTCTGACAAAATCACTCACTCAGCAAAATCACTATTAACACCATGGCAAATGTGCCTTAGCTGAGGAGCAAAAAATGTTACTGACACTGATACAGGACGCCTTTGGGCAACGTCATAGAGCAGTGACAACAAAGAATTAAGCAGATGAGCACACATGGGGAAGGGAGTGTTACCCCAATGCATAAATAGCTCAGTAAGAAATACAACCACATGATCTCCTGAGCCGAAAGGGACCCACAAGGATCATCGAGTACCAAGTCCCGGTCCTGCACTGACACATCCCACCTTGTGCCCGAGAGCGCTGTCCAAAGCTCCAGAGCTCTGGCAGGACCAGGCCCGGGGCCGTTCCCTGAGGAGCCCGCTCGGTGCCCCCCCGGTGGAAGCCGAGCCGTTTCCCGAGACCCGCCCGCCGCCCCGGGCTGCACCAATAGAGCGGCGGCATGCAAATGAACCCTGGCGGCAGCCGGCGATTGGCAGGCTCGGCCCGGGCTGCCCCGCCGCGGCGGCGGCTCGGAGCGCACCGGGGCCTCCCGGAGCCCGCGCCCGGTCAGGAGCGGCCCTTGCGCCCTCCAGGGCTCCGTGCCACACACCGAGCGCCTCCCGGCACAGCGCACCGCGAGCTGAGCATGGAAGAACCTTGCGGGCTTCCAGGTGAGCCAAAGGAAGGCCCAAAAATAAACTCTCTGTAAGCGTTACCTGTCTTATTTTCTTTAAGATCAACAGCTCTGTGGCAAAACCTCTCTAACAGGCACGAAACCTCTTTTAAAGGCAGGCTCTTAGTTTCTGCAAACCAGGTACGTCTCAGAGAAACAGGTGAGCAGAAAGTCAGAACAAATAGCAGTAAGAAGAGAATTAATTCAGACGCTACAGTGGTTCCTGCAGCAGGAAAGAAAACTCCAAATGAAACGAAAACCCAAAAAATCCCAAATAGGTCTGGGCACCAAGTAGCAGAACACAGAGCAAGTGTCTGTCTGAGAGCACCATCAGATCCCTCCATCTTCACACTGCCGTGCCTCAAGCGAGGGCCACGGGCATCCTTCATACACATGGCCCATGCGGAGCCCCCAGGGCCCGCGGGGGTCCTACTGCCTCAGGGCAGAGCGGTCCCGAGGGCAGCTACTGCAGCCACCCAATTCCGCGCAACCCATGCCCGAGGTGTTTCATCCGATCATCAATGTCGCGGTTCGTCCACCCGGGACACAGTGGAGCGCACACGGTCCGGCCGGGAACGGCGCCGGCCAGGCCCCCTGCCCTGGAACACGCGGGGCAAACACAGGACCGGCCACCCTCTCACCTGGCAGCACTATCCCGTTGGCCTCCGGGGGCCGGACTTCCGGCGGCTCCGGCCCGGCATCACCGTTCTCGTCCGGGACCCGGCGCGGCCGCTGCCGGGCCTTAGCCGCCTCCTTCTTCTTGGCCGCCTTCTTCTTGGCCAGGTCGGAGGGCATGGCGCGGGTGGGAGCTACGCCAGAGGGGGCGACAGGCGCCGTTAGGCCGCGCCGATCCGGCCCGGCCCGGGTCGCCCCGCCTCTGTTCCCCGCCCCGGCGGCCCCGCGGGCCGGCCGCCTCGGCCCGGAGCACACGGTGCCGCCGGCTCCTGCCGAGGGTTCCCGCCCGCCTGCTGCGC
>VZUI01048780.1:0-16215 GCA_013401135.1 Cettia cetti | reverse complement strand
CCTCTCCTCTCCTCTCCTCTCCTCTCCTCTCCTCTCCTCTCCTCTCCTCTCCCTTTCCTCTCCTGGGGTTTTACTGCCCCAGCTACGTCTGTAAGAAGCAAAAGTTCTGGATGGTGTTCCAGCCTCCAGGCTCTGTTCCCTCAGGGAGGTTTGGATAAGCAGGGAAAAGCTCTGAGGGATTCAGGCTCAATTCCAACAGAAATTAGAAGGGTTTGGCCATTTTCCCTGTTGTCCTTCTGGGTTTCCATGGGTTTGTGGCAGTTTTCTCATCACTGTGATGGGACACACCAAGGGCCAGCAGCAGTTCTGGAGATCCCCCCTGGCTTTTGGGATGCTGTGGGTGTTGTCGCATTGCTTCTGAGGCTCTGCCTTGCCTTGAACATCTCTTCTCATCCTCTTCCCCTCCCCTTCCAAGCCTCTCCCAAAGAGGAACTCCCCAGCTGTAATGCAAAATGACAAACACTAAACATCTTTATTTCTGTATCAATCCCAGGAATGTGGGAGGGCAGGATGCTGCTTCCAGAGCTTCCCCCAAACCAGAGGTTGACATTCCCTCCAAAATCCTGGGGCACAGCCCAGGGGAGAGAATGAAAAGGCAGAGCTGACTTGTAAATCCCTCTTCAATTCCATTAACTGGAGTGGTTTGAGGCTGGAGGGACTTGCTGGGTTCACAGCACGGTGAAAAGCCTGGATACAGAACAGCTGGGAAAAGGATATGGTCTGGATGCTGCTCAAGGGAGACTATCATTGGATTTGCCCCTTTCCCTTTGCTCCATTTTTCACTCCTCCAGTTGCTGGAACAGAGAAAAAGAAATGCCAGAGCAGTGCCTGCACCTCTCACAGCTCTGGGCTGCTACTAGGACAGATGAAGGGGCAGAAATACCCCAAAAAGGGCAAAAACACCTCTAGAAAACCTGCAGTGCTGATTCTAGGCTCTTCCCAGGAACTGTAGTTCCCTGCAGGATTTACCTGTGTGGGACAAAGCCTCATCTGGCTGGGCAGGTCTCACCTGTGGGGTCCCCGTACTTGGCTGAAATGCTCCCAGGATGTCCTTTAATATTAATTTATAATGTACAGAAAGAATTCCTGCTCAGAGTCATTACTGTAAAGTGTTTCCAGGGATTGGCTGTGGTTGTAGCCACATGCTCTTTGAATTTTAATTGGTGCAGAAAAAGGAAAATAAGGAATTACATTTTTTTTGGGAGGGAGGCAGTTTTCCAGCTGCTGTGGTTGGATGGCTGTGAACAAAAGCTCTGATTTGTGGGGTCAGGGAAGGAGAGTTCAGAAATTCCTGTGTCCAGGCACTATGTTGGCATCATAGTCGAGATGGGAGTGATAACAAAACACTCCATGTTCATGTGGCAATAGCCAAATTTTATTAAGAACTGTTCTCCTTATTCAGCTTTGAAAGTAGGCACGGTCAGCTTTGATTGGCTGAATTGTTGTCCTCAATGGCCCAAACTGGTCATGTTATATAATTGAGGTAGTTATATAATTAATTATATTTCAGTCATAAAATTATAATTGGGATTAATTAAAACTGTAAGGTCTCCAGGCCAGCTGTTAGCCACTACAGTTCCCCTTTTTTGTTTTTTAAACAAAAGCACTGTCCGTCATCCTCTGTAGGGCCCTTGCATGATGACGAACACAGCACAATGTATGGAACAATCATGATGACATAGTCCAGGAGCCATCAGGGAAAGCTTTGCAGGGTGGTATGCTCCAAATTATTCACAACTATAACCCAATTACAACACCTAATTCATTTACAAAGTGTTAAACCTTAAAAACTATTATGGGTAACACTTTACTCTTTTGTTTCCAATAAAAGGCACAAATCCATGTGCTTAGTCCTGTTCCCAAAGTGTCTGTCTTCTGGAAACTAAGTTACATTACAGGTAGGGGTAGACTGCCATTCCACAGGTCCCATATCTTCATACAGTGCTGTGAAGTCAATCCAATTACTGCTCCACAATATCAGGGAGACGCTGTTGGATGTGATCCCAAGCAGAGTGTAGAGCAGGATACATACACACCCAGCAGGCACCCATCAGATGCCAACATCCGTGGAAATACAGGCCTACCCGCTCCCCCAAGTAACAAGGTCCCAGGGATCTTCCCAGTTATTTGTAAGGAGGTTCTTTATCAATACCTTAGCTTTGGGTGACTGAACGTCACTAGAAGGTTGTAACAATAGAAAATTATATAAAATGACAGGATTCTGAGAATTTGCAGGTACCCTTAAATGGTTTAAAGTATATAGTGCCTTGGTTACCCTATTTTGTGGAGTTTCACCACACATTCCCTCCTTTTGTTTTTCAAGCATGGGTTTTCAGGTGCCATGGGCATGCTGGATGATGGCCTGTCCCATGGTGGAATGAGGAATACCAGTGCAGTAAAACACATCCCAGAGCTGTAAAAAATGTCAAGTACTCTGTGAAATATATGCTGGACCATTATCAGTTTTTATTGTATGGGGAATGCCTAGAGTGGCAAAGGGTAAACGCCAATGTGCGATGGCATCACAACTCCTTCCCCCAATGTGGACTGTGGCCCATATGACCGATGAAAAGGTGCCCACTGAAACATGCATATTCTTTAGGTGTCCATATTCCGAAACATGAGTGACATCTGTCTGCCAGACTTGTAAGGCTCACAGATCACTGGGTTTACCACCAGCTGCAATAATGTAGTGTGACCTTGACAGTCAGCGCAAGAGTTAATAACATTGTGTGCCTCTGTGTTTGTCACAAAAATTGCCTTTGTAATGCTCTAACACCTTGATGAAAAAGGGCATGGCATGCTCTTGCCTGTGTCAGCATGTCTGGTTGTGGTGCTGTCCAGGCAGGGCTAGCTAACCACTTAGCCCAAACATTACCTTCTGTTATAAAACCTGGCAAATTGGTACGACTCCAAATGTGTAGAATATAAGGATGTGTTCTGACTTTGATTGTATGCCACAAACTTTTTAACAGTTCAAATAGAGCAGCATTGTCAATTTCTTCCAGTAAGGCTCAGTCCAATCTTTGTGTTATATCTGCAACATGGGCAGAATCAGTTATAATATTAAAGGGAGTGAGGAAATCGTTGGAAAGCCATCGTTACAGCACGTTAACTCCAGTAATTGAGGTGGGCCATTATCATGGCCTTTGAGTGTTTGCCACCCATTGTCATCCTTCCAGCTCACAATGACTTTCCCTGTTTTCCTAGATCCATCAGTAAAGACAGTGAGACCTTTCAGGGGTGTACAGTGGTCCCAGTGACAATGCAGTGGTCCCAATTAATTGCAGCAGTTTATGGGTGGGTAGGTAGTAAGTGATTTGTCCTGTGTAATTTTGTAAAGCACTTTGTAGTGCTGTGCTATTTGCAAAGCATCATTCAAAATATTCCTGGTCAACACATATAATGATTTTTGCAGGATCCCTGGCATTTAATTGTAAGCATCTTGGGCAACATTTGATAATTGTGCAATTAATTCAAATATGGAAGGTACTGTCTTTTTAGGTTGGTGAGGTAGCCATCCCAGAATGTGTGGTGAGTCAGACCACTGAGTGTCACATTGTCCAATGATACCCATGGGTTGTAAATCAGCAATAACAACAAATGCTATAACACAAACCTTTGGACATATCTGATACACTTGTCTGTTTGTTATGGCCCGTTCTACTAGTTCAAGTGCAGTTTTTGCCTCTGGTGTTAACTTCCTTGATGAGGTTAACACCTTTAAGGATGCTAAATAAAGATGCTAGTTGTGGGGTGGTTAACCCTAAATAAGGTCTTACCCAATTAATGATACCCAAAAGCATCTGTGCATCATTTAAAGTCTGACTTTTGGCTGAAAATTGAATTGTTTGCAGTTGTATGGTCTCATCTAATATTTTAACTCGCACGTATTTCCATGGTGGTTGTTGTTGAACCTTTTCTGGTAAAATTCGCAAGCCAAATTCTTGCAGTGCTCACATCAATTCTGGCTGAATTCGCAAAAGACCTTATTTGGTTGGTGTTGTTATTAGGATGTCATCCATATAGTGATAACAATAGACCTCTGGAAATTGTTCTCTTACTATTGAGAGTGCCTGTGCAACATACAACTGACAAATTGTGGGGCTGTTTTTTATTCCCTGTGGGAGCATTTTCCATTGGTATTGATCAGCATGATTGATGGAAGGCACTGTAAAGGCAAACTTTGGGGTATCATCTGGGTGATACCCCAAAGGAATAGAGCAAAAATAATCCTTTAAACCAACAATTAGTATGTTCCAATTGTCAAGTATCATAGTAGGTGCTGGCATTCCAGGCTGTAAAGTGCCCATACTCTCCATAACAGCATTAACCTTTCTTAAATCATGGAGTAATCTCCATTTACCTGATTTCTTTCCAATTATGGACACAGGTGTGTTCCACAGGATTGTTGAAGGCTCAATGTGACATTGAGCCAGTTGTTCCTGGGCTAGGGATTTAAGGGTGTTTAATTGCCTTTCCAAGGGGCCACAGTTCAACCCATACAGGCTGTGAGGGTGAGCCATTTCAAGGCTAAGGTAGGCTGTTTTACAGCCTTTATTACAGTGGCCCCAGTTAAAAATCCATTCCCATCCAGACTCTCCATGCTGATAAGACATACCTTCCCCATAAGTTAAGTGGGGCAGCAGTAACATAGGGACATATAGTGGCTGTTTGACCTTCAGGATTTTTAACCAACACAGGTTTGCAGCTTAGGTAACTTTGTGTGCTACTCCCGAGGCCAGCAACAACAAATCCTATGGCTGTGGTAGACCACGATTGAGGCCATGTGTCTGTAGAAATGATAGCAATGTCCACTCCGGTATCTACCTTATCACTGACCTTTATATGAGATGGACTTGCCCGAGTGTACAAACCATATTTGGTCTCTGATCAGAGACAACCTGTGTCCAGTACACACACCCGAGGTTCTCCAGTTGATCCAAAGCCTTGGCCTCTTCATGTCCTTGGGCCTGTTCTGGGAATACAAGACTTGAAAGTATAAGCTGGGCAATATGAGTTTTTTCTGGGATAGTCACAGGAGGAGAAGGTGTTGACACCATAGCACATATCTGCCCTGTATAATCAGCATCTATGACAATAATGCCTTGTAGTGTTGCACTTGATCTCCCCAGCAACAGAGCACTTAACCCTCTCCCTATCAGTCCATAGGCTCGAGAGGAACTTTATGTACCTGTAATTACTGTGATGGCTGTGGAAACATCCATGCCTGCCAACTCTCTTGTCCTTCCGGTGAGTCAATCGCATAGGCTTGCACTGGGGGTTGGAAAGATGCTTGTGTCTGCTTCCCTGCCATGCTCCTGTTACCATTCCCCTGCTCACTAAGAGGTTGTCCATGAAGATGGAATTTGGACCTGCATAGCTTGGCTGAATGACTGAGCTTTCCACATTGGTGACAGTTTCCCATAGCAGTCACCATTCTATGTCTTTGATGTGTCCTTAGTCAGTTGGACTTGCGAAGACAATCTGCTCTTATGTGGCCTTGTTGCCCACATCCATAACACTGACATGACAACCCCAGAGCAGCTGCAAAAGAATCAGCTAACAAAGCTATGTTATATGAATCAGTTCCAACTTTAGCACACACATCAATTAATTCACTTAAGGATGGATTTTCTTTCGGTAATAAATCAATAGCTCTTTTACAGTCCTCATTTCCATTATTCCATGCCAACTGTAGTATTAATTGATTTCTTGCATCATTATTTATCATTTGCTTATCCATGGACTCTCTTAACCTCTCTATGAATTGTATATATGGTTCATTTAGGCCCTGTTTAATCATAGAATATCTTTGAGTCGGTGTTGCTATGTCTGCAACTTTTAGCAGGCTTGTGTTCTCAAGTCTTTTGCCATTGCCAGTATTAGAGGATGCAGGTGTGCTTGTAACTGTGAATTGTCAAGAGGGGGCAGTCCCATAAGTTGAGAAACTCCTGCCCCAAACATGGATCCTACTGTGGGACCTCTAGATTCTGCAGGCCCTGGTCCTCTGCATGTCATCACCAGGTGGATTCAAACTTCGTGTACTGGCCTGGGGTGGTACAAAGCAGCTTCACTATCTGCTTAATGTCAAAAGGTGTTGCCTCCTTGGCAGTTAAAAATCATAGCATGCTTGCTACTGCCAGAGACCCCAGTCCATGCTTGGTGGCCATCTGGTGTGGTTCAGAGAGGACCTGCCTCTGAAAGGGAACACACCTGCCAGGTGTGGTGCTGTTGCCCCTCAGTACCAGGAATGCTTTAATCATTCCACCGACAGGCTCCTGGCCACCTGATGATAACATAGGCATGGGCACAGAAATCCTTTCAGCACTGTTAAGATCTCCTTCTGTGATAGCTGTTAATTTTATCTGCTTCCAAAAGCTGATCGGATCATACGTAGAGATGCTAACCAATACCAAACTGCTAATGGAAGCATCTTCTCGTGGGTCAGTAAGGGCACGGTAACTTGATTCCCCTTTGTTGGGATACTGTGAGTCTATTAACAGAAAATGTCCCTCGGGTTTCTCGAGCCCTAGCTGTGAATATGGAATGGTGTGGAATCCCTCAGCGTCGAGTGCCTGCAACCTCCTGCCAATACTGTCGGGTTTGGAGGCTTGCGGCTCTCCTTCAGCACTTCCAGCGCTGAGCGCCGTTTGATTTCCGGGTCCCACTCGCGCACCACAGCCATTGGTGGGCCTGCCGAGCGACAGCTGGGCTGCCCAATCAGCTGCAGGCAGGAGAATGCCACGCGGGCCGACTGCAATGCGGGCACGGAGTACAAAGATGGCGCCTGCAGAACACAAACATCAGATTTTTAGGGATTCTTGCAGTGACCGTTGGGGACAGGGGACAGTGATCAAGAGATTGACTCCAAAATGCCAATAAAAAATGAGACTGAACCATTTGCAAACCTGAGAACTGAGATATTCATGAACTGCAGTTTCTCATTATTTCAAGAGCTTTTCCCTCTAAAATTTATTCCATCTTAACTAGGCAATAATAAGCTTTTAAAAAAATGTAAAAATAGATTTTCAAGGGAATTCAGGTTTTGTTGTGTCTGAAAATTATTTCTTTTTGTTTAGTTTTCAAAAACAAACCAAAAAATTCCTAAAACTCAGAAATAATTATTTTCATATTTCACAGAAGAAACACACCAGATTTTTCCTCTCCCTGTGTCTACATTTTTGATCCAGTTAATGAACTAAAATTCCCACTGTTCACAGAGATCCATCCTCTTCACCTGCACAAGGTGCAGACAGAGAATTTGGATGGAGAGGAGCCTTTGGAAAGCACAGAGAGCACAGGTGGCTGTGGAGACAGGGCTGCAGTAGGGAACCTGCACCCAGGATCTGTCAGCTGGGGTTCCTCTCCTCCCTGGCCTTACACTACCCATGGCAGGTCCCCAGCCCTGGAAAGCTTCAAAACCCACAGATTCTTCCCTGGGGATGTGGTTTAGTGGTGACCATGATGCTGGTGCTGGGCTGGTGGTTGGACTTGATGATCTCGCCCCAGCCTTATAAGTATCCAAGGCCAGGTTGGACACTGGGGCTTGGAGCAGCCTGGGAGAGTGGAAGGTGTCCCTGCCCATGGCAGGGGGTGGCACTGGGTGGGCTTCAAGGTCCCTTTCAACCCAAACCATCCTGGGACTGTGTGATTTTAAAGGTCTTTTCCAACCTGAACAACTCCCTGGCTGTCCCAGGTGTCCCTTTCTGGGTGTGTTACAGGCTCTGGGTGTCTCTTTTCCAGCCACTGCGGTTTCCTCTGCCCCATGCCCAGACAGAGGCAGCCCTGGGGCAGTGCTCAATGTTTTCCACAGTCTGCTGCTCCGTGATGCTCCTGGATCTCCCTGGCAGTGGAAATGTGCTGGCAGCACTGCCTGGCACAGCTGGTGCCCAGGGCTGGGAGCAGTGAGGTGGAAGCACAGCAGAATTCCTGGGATCCAGGGGCTGCAGCACTGGGAGACTCTAGGCAGGGCACAGAACCTGCAGAGACTGTAAAGTGTGGCTTGTTCCAGAGCAGAGGAGGTAGGGATTTCTCTGAGGGACTAGGGGTCAAATGTAGGATGTCAACAAAGCTGCTGCCCTATGGGAACACCTGGCAGGAGCTCGTGGTGTCCAGGTGTGCGACTGTGCCACTCCTGGCAGCTGCAAATGCCAGGGGCCTTTTGAGGTGCAGGGGTCTGTTGCTCTGGAGCATGTCTGTGCAGGGACAGCTGAGCTTGAGTTCAGTCCCATCCTAACACAAAAATGAGAATTTTGGTTTGCTGGAGCCCTGCAATTCAGCCCAGGAGGCTGTCTAAGCTTGGATTTTGCCCTTATTGATCCCAGCTGGATTTTTTTTATACAAAGGCTTTGATCAGGACACACAGTTTGCAGCACTTGCTGTGCCCCAAGTCCTGACTTGCCATAAGAGCTGCACAAGCTGCCAGAGTTCTTAATTCCTTTTCCACTGCATGGATTTGTTCCTCTGTTGGTTTAAAGTTTTGAAACTAAGGTGTCTCTGACTAAATTCACTCAGCTGTACTCATCAGCTGTCTTGGTACTGGGCATTTCTTGGGAAATTTTCTCCCAAAATTGGGGATTTGATACTTAGGGACTCAAACATCCCAACTCAAGAGCTTCCAAACAATTGCAAATAAAGCAATTTGTTACTCCTGCAGCCCTCTGAGTACAAGAGAGATTTGGGAAAGAAAACTGAGCAAAACGTCACTTCTAACAAAATTCAGGATTAAATTCTTCCTTGCTGAGCTGCAGAGGTGACATCAGAATTGTGACATCAGAGGTGTGAATTCTGTGTGGGACCAACCTGTCCCTGCCAGGGCCTGCCCAGGGTTCCTCTCACCCTTCAGGTGGAATTCCCCCATTTCCCAGTGGAACAGCAGCTTTTCCTGTCAGGTTTGCTCCTGATCACTCCACTCCCCTGCAGGGCCTTTAAATGCTGCAGACAAATATTCCAGCAGCTCCTGTAGGACACCTTCCCTCCCTCCTTCTGCTCCAGGACCATTCATTGCATGGCTGCATTGCATGGCTGCACATAAATTTCATTTAATTTGTCTGGAAATTATTCACATCCATACAAGAAATATCCTTCAGTGTGGGCATTTCCCTCTTTAGATTTATCCTTCTCCTTTAGAAGTAAATTGAAACAGCTTTACAATTCCATCCCATAGCATGGAAATTTTATTGGCTTTATAAGACCTTGTAATTCACTAGCTGAAGGTGTTTGATGGCACAAAAGTTGTGTTCCAGGGTTTTCCAGAGCCTGAGAATACACAAGTGCCTGACTTCGCTTGTTTTTATCATTAGTTTTCAGCTGGGGAAGTCAAGAATTCAGTTTTAATATTTTGTTCTTCCACCAAAGTCAAAACGCTGGATTTTATCATGGAATCAGTGGACATCTGCCTGTTTGGGGAAGTTATTTCTATGGAACATCTAAACCTGGATTGTTGGTTTTTTACTGGAAATTAATTTATTCTAAAGGTCAGCATCTCCCAAGGAATATAAATTAAATAATCCAGTGGACTCAGGTATTTTTGTTTCTCCTGAAAATAAGAGAAATCTGATAGGAAATGTTTGACCCAAAATACTGAAAATGCTCTCCTGATAGCCTGAACAAATTTCAATTCCCAGTTAAAAAGTGGACATTAATCTTTGCTTTTTTTCAACACACAGTCCTGAAACTAAGTGTTCTTGCCTTCAATGTAAACCTTTCAACGTCTTACTTACCCATTAAATCTGAACTTTCCTTCAGAAAAGAGAACAAGAAGTACCTGTTCCAGTTCTGGCCTTGAGCTGGTGTTAAGCTCCAGAAGAGAGCCGGGCCTGGGTAAGTCATTATCTACTCCTGATGTGAGAGTTGGAAATGGGATTAAATCCACGCCTGGGATGGAACAACCTCATGAGGAGCAAATTCCTCAGCAGCTGAATTAAAAGATGAGGTTACAGATTGCAGTGATGGACTGGAGAGCAGGTTGGGCTAACACTGCCCACATGTGGGTTCCCCATTCTGGGAGTGTCCAAGGCCAGGCTGGATGGGACTTGGAGTACCCTGGGACACTGGGAGGTGTCCTGGGGTGGGACTGGAGGGGCTTTAAGGTCCCTTCCCACCCAAACGATTCCAGGATTCCATGATTCTATGACAATATTTAACCTCATTAAGAGGCATTGCACATAAAAATCCAAAGGCAGTTTGGGCCCAGCAAGGTGGCTGTGGGACAGGAGGGTCTCCTCCCAAGGCCTCCCTATTCCCTGTCAGTGCGGTGAGAGGGGCTCAGGAGGGAAAAGGCCAAGGCTGTGCCAGGCAGGGATTTGGTTTGGGGGCCAAGGTACCTGTGCAGGGCAGGGATTCCTCTCGCAGGTGGGAATACCTGGAAAACAAACCTCAGGATGCTCCTGCAGCTCGCCCAGCTCAGGGAAGTTCACTGCAGCTGTGCCCTTCGCAGGACTCTCCTGGGCCATCCCGGTCACCGTCCCCACCTCTCCCCTGCCCCAGCCCCATCTGGCTGGCCTAGCTGTGCCTGTCTCCTCCCATCAGTTGGATCCTGCTGCTCTTGTTGCTGCCCAGACTTACCTTTTCCTCCTCAGAAATATTTACTGGAAGCACAGAAGGGAAGTCCTGAACAGAGAGTGGAAGCAGCATTTATTTGAAATATTTGGGTTAGTATGAAAAAGTAATGTGCAGTGACTTTTCCATGACCCCGAGCCAGACCGTGCAGCGTTTGTGGAAGTGGCAGCACCTCCAGTCCCCAGTCAGGGAGCAGAAACCCTCAATTAAAGCTCCTGTCCTCAGGCTCTGGAGCCATCCTCACCCTCATTCCTCCTGATTCCCTCCATCTCTCCCCTACCCCTGACAGATTGCACAAGATGGTGAGGAGGGAGAAATGGGATTTTTAGCTGCATAAACAGAAGGGAAAGAAGAGAAATCTGATGAAAGAATGAGTTCCCAGAAATGGAAATGCAGGAGGAAGCTGGATTCTCTTCCACAGAACTGGGCCTCTTTGTTGTGCTCTTCTCAGGCCTCTTTGTTATGCTTCGAGCATTTGCTCTGATGGGCTCAACTGATTGATTTTTTTCAATTGTTCCCACTGGCACAACAGAAACTCCTAATGAGGAATATCATTCCCTAAGCTCAGAGCTTGGCTAGGATGGGGAATTCCATTCCATGGAGGTGGAGCTGGAGGACACTGAGGTGAGGATGAGCATGGTTGGGAGAGGAGGAAGAACAGTGGGAAAATGGTCACTTCCAGTGACCTCAGAAGCAGGAGGTGAGACCTCATTAGAAGCAGATCCAGGGAGGGAGAAACTATGGGAAGGGCTTGGCCTTGTTGCTTTGATAGCAACTGTGAACTCAAACCATCCCAATTTCCCAGGGAGAATGGAAGGTTCTAGAACAGGCACCTTGACAAAATGAAACCTTCCTATTTTACTGTGTCTGCAGAAAATGGGAAATGGGTTAGAGAGGAAAAGCTGAACTCCAGGAACAGTCAATGTGTGCAGGGATCTGCTCAGAATAGGCAGTGCCAAATAACACCCAGGAAGGGAGAGAATTCCTGGGGAAAATGGGATCAACGAGCACCAGAAGAGGCCATGGAAAACCTTCCTAAATGAGAGAAGAGTTGGTGTGACTCCCACAGCAGCAGAGCCCAGCCCAAGGAGGGGTCAGAGAGAAGCAATTTGGGTCAAACCAGCTGCTCCTGAGGGAATCCATCCAGGGAGGAGGAGGGAATTCATTCCTGCAGGATAGGTACAGCTGGAGAACTCAGTGGGATCCATCCACCCGACACTAGTTTTCCTGCATGGACAAAGAAAATTTAGAGCTCCCACCCTGGCCCAGTGGGATTGGGAGCATCTGGAAATGACAGCAGGATGGGAACACCTGCAGCAATAGAAAGGTAACATCTGGAAGTGAGTGAGAACACCTGGAAATGCCTGGAAACACCTGGAAGTGACAGCAGTTAAAGCAGTTACTGGGTTATACTTTAACCCAACCTCAAGTCACAGGGCAGAGACTTCCAACAACTTGGGATGGAGATTCCCGACACCAGGAGAAGCTGTGGCAGAGGAACAGCACCCCTGGGCAGGGATTAGTGCCCTGGATTGCTGGTTACAGCTACAGAAGTGCCAGATCAGCCAGCAACAGTCCAGCCTCAGGCACTGCTTCCCTGCCTTCCAGCCCCTGGATCCTGGAGTTCATGGGAATCAACCTGGTCTGTGTGGAAAGTTCAGTTTCCAGCACTTCCTTGCATAAATCCTTCCTGACTCTCTTTAGATTAAATTCCTGTTGTATATTAGGGCCAAAGAAATCAAAATATATTTTTATGGAATTGTAGAATCACAGAATGGTTTGGGTGGGAAGGGACCTTAGAGACCATCCTGTCCTACCCCTCGCCATGGGCAGGGACACCTTCCACTAACCCAGGTTGCTCCAAGCTCTGTTCAACCTGGCACTGCCAGAGATGGGGCAGCAAGAGCTTCTCCAGTCTTTTTATGTTCTTCAAAGGAAAAATTCCCTTTTCCTGTCCCTGCATCCCTTGAAAATCTGCAATTGCAGTAGGATTCACTCTGGACACCAGTAAGACCTTTCCATCCTCTGAGATGTGATGATCCTGATCTGCCTGGGATGATCCTGATGAGTTTTCTCCTCATTAGCACAGCAAATTGCTTTGCCCTGGTGCCTTTTGCAGACACAGCAGCTGCTCTGGGTGCAGCTTGGGGCTATCAGGCCTGGTAACTCACTTTGCTCTGGAGACACCCAGATCCTCTGGAAACTGCTCCTGGGCCTTTTTTCCATCTATTTTTGCACAAGTTAAGACATCTATTGTTTGCATAGTGGAGCAATTATGTTAATAATACTGCAAAGCTGGGCTTTATTTTCCTATTGATTTTAGTGATTTTGATCCAGCAGGAATTTCAGTGTCTGGATGACTAAAAAAGGCAAAATGTTTATAGGAGAGCATAAACCTCATTTCATGCACTCCATTTTACAAGTAGCTCAAAATGGGTTTTTAATAACCATTTAAAGTTATGTATTCCCATCAATAGAAGTTGTCATGTCTCATCTGAGGAAAAGTGATTTTAAATGGCTCTTGTAATTAACTATTTATTTATTATTAGTCAGTTATTTACAGAGGTCTGTTATGGAGAGGTTTAGTGTGTGAGAGCCTGCCCAATGCTCCTGAGGGGGTTGGAGGAGCTGGGGCAGTGCTGGGGCAGGAACTGCTGGAGAAGGACTCTGCATTCAGCTCATGCTCTTCCTTCCATGGAATCACATGGTCACTGAGACTGGAAAAGACCTCCAAGGTCATCAGGTTCAACCTTTGACCAAATCTCTCCATTCCCACTAAACCATATCAGGAAGTGCCACATCCACACGTTTTTTGAACACCTCCAGGGATGGGGATGATGGAAACTTGCCAAGGCCTGACCACCCTTTCCATGAAGAAATTTTCCCCAATTCCCACCCTGAGCCTCCCCTGGCCCAGCCTGAGGCTGTTCCCTCTCCTCCTGTCCCTGTTCCCTGGCAGCAGACCCCGATGCCCCCGGCTGTCCCCTCCTGGCAGGGAGTTGTGCAGAGCCACAAGGGTCCCCCTGAGCCTCCTTTTCTCCAGGCTGAGCCCCTTTCCCAGCTCACTCAGCATGTTCTAGGGCTCTAGTCCCTTCCCAGCTCCATTTCCTGCCCTGGACATGCACCAGCCCCTCCAGGTCCTTCCTCAGTCTTCCTGACCCTGACCCCAGAATTTGAGGTGGGGCCTCATCTTCTCTTTGACAAAAGCAAACGAGGCTTTGGTTGGAATGAAATCCATGGATTGTGGTCCTGGCCTGGCAGTGCTGCTATGAGGTTTCCTTATTTCAGAAAAACCTAAAAATGACAACACTTCCCAAAAGTGCATCAGGTTTTTCTCTGGTTGGCCCAGAGCAGGTTCACGTCCCTAGATTTAATTCAGACCATCAGGTGGCTGCTGCCATCAATTTAAACCCAGGTCTGGAAGGGATTTCCAGAGGTCTTTAATCTCATTTAGTTTGTTCCCCATTCAAATTTATGGCAGCAGTTAGGATATTAATCGATATTTGGTCTTTTAAAAGACCTTAAAATCAAGACTGAATGGTCGACTGCATTCTCAGGCAGGGGATGGTTTTAGCAGCAGTTCCCTCCTTACCTGTTGAGGACAAATCCCTGAGGAATCCAAATGGGAGGAGCTGGATCAGGGATGGACTTTCCAGCCATGTTGTCACTGGGAAGAGGAATGATTTGTTTCATTGCCATCTCTCTGTGTTTTGTAGTCACAAAAGTAGTACAATAAACCCGAGGGATACACTGAGGAAGATGGAAAGTTCCTTGGACAGGGAGTTTTGTCTGCTTCCAATGCTGCCACTGTCAGGACTCTTTGTTGTGCTTCGAGCATTTGCTTTGATGGGCTTGATTGATTGATTTTTTGGAATGTTCCAAAAAGAGACAAGACAAAACTGGCACAACAGAAACTCCCAGTGAGAAATATATTTGGAAGCCTGAGGGTTGGGTCATTCCCTAAGCTCAGAGCTTGACTAGGATGGGGAATTCCATCCGATGGCAAATCAGGGCGAAGGCAGGGGCTGAGCTGCACATCCCTGAGATCAGGGGCAGATTCTCAGCTGCAACCCCAGCAGCAGTGAGACACCAGCAGCTCTCCCTGCTCTGTAATTCCACATCCCACACTGCCAGCAGGGGCGGGCAGGGAAGGCACACAGGAATAGCGGAGTCCTTGAACCTGGAGTGCGTTGGCTGAGGTGTTCTCACCATCAGCTCTTCTCCCACCTCCCTGTCTTGCCAGGAATCCTTGGAATTCCAATTTCGGAGTTCTGCTGAGGCTCTCTGAGCCAATTGCACCCTCTAGGGTTCGAGAGGAGCTGCAGGACGAGATTTGTGCAGCTGCTGCAGGGACAGAAGAAAAGTAGATGAAAGGAACCTGCCTGGCAACAAAAATGCTGGAAATGGAACAGTTGGTGTTTAGGTCAGTTCTTTGGAGTTTCAAAGGAGCTGCGAGTGCTGGGGCAAACTGGGAGTCAGTGCAGTGAGTAACTGGGCACAGACCCTGATCCCTGCAATAACTGAACTGAGTGTTTGTGTGCAACATACCCTGTCCTACCTATGCAGCCTCTCCTTGAGGATTTCCATCCCTCAGCATTCCCTTGGAAGCAGCACCCAGCCTTGGGTTCCGCAGCATTTGATGCAAACCTGAGCATCTTCTGCTGACAGCAGGGTCCCTTCTGGCCCTTATGCCTCATTCCCTTTCCCTCACACACGGCAGAGGAGCAGGGAATGGATCTGCAGGTGCTGGGTGGGAGCTAAGTGCTGTGTTTGAGTGAGGGTTTGGGCTTAATCAGAGAATTCCCCAGTGGAGCAGCTCCTGTTTTGCTGGCAGGAGACTCTGAGCCCCAGGCAAGGCTGATGGGAACTGATCTAAACAGAGCTGGCAGGGACCAGCTCCCACTGGGACACATCCCAGCTGTTCCCAGCAGCAGCCAGAGGGAAATGGGAGCCAATAGCGCCAAATGCACTGAGCTTACAGAGCTGAATTGTGTGGGAGAGGGGTCAGACACAGAGAGACAGATCATGGAATCCTGGAATATTCTGAGTTGGAAAGGACCCACAGAGATCATCCCAACCCCTGGCCCTGCACAGACACCCCAGCAATCCCCTCCTGGGCATCCCTGGCAGCGCTGCCCAAACGCTCCCGGAGCTCTGGCAGCCTCGGGCTGGGACCATTCCCTGGGGAGCCTGGGCAGTGCCACCACCCTCTGGTGGAAGAACTTTTCCCTGAGATCCTACCTGATCCTCCCTGGCACAGCTCCAGCCGTTCCCTCGGGAACTCCTGCCATGGGAATTCCCAGGTGAATCTCTGCAGAGGGCACTTGATCTGAAGGTCCCCAGAATAATCCGCAAACCTGGGAAGTGGCTGGGAAAAGGGAATAGAGTCAGATAAAAGGCCAGGTTTATGCCTGGATGCACCAGGAGAGTCATTCCTTCAAATCCATGAGATCTCACTCCTGCAGTTCCTTATCAAAATGCCACAGAAAAGCAAGGAAGGGGCTGTTCCTTACAGAGCTCTCCATGGCAGCTTTAAAATGTCCCCATGGATGTTCCCAGCTTGGAGATGTCCCTTCAGAGGATGGATGGATGGATGGATGGATGGATGGATGGATGGATGGATGGATGGATGGATGGATGGATGGATGGATG